>CM061921.1:55050218-55079013 GCA_031002005.1 Vandiemenella viatica
TACAGGAGGTATACTGGTGATGAGGCTTGAAAGGATATTAGTGGAAGGATTAGGAGTAGTGCATGGAAGTGGAAAGATGACCATGACCACAAGCTCGCCCAAGATATCATGCATAAGGGTGTGAGAAAATGTTTTTTTTGTGGATAAGGGTGTCAGGGATTGGAATAAATTACCAACGGAAGTACTGAACATTCTCCCACCAAGCGCGATGGGTGAGCGGTAACGCTCTGGTCTCGCATTACCGAGGACGCGGATTCGGATCACCGTCCAAGCATCCAGATTTATGTTTTCCATGGTTTTCCAAATCTCTCCAAGCGAATGCCGGGATAGTTCCTTTAGAAGGCCATTACCCAATTCCTTTCCGTTCCTTGCCCCAATCCTTTCCCGCCTCTAAAGACCTCGACGCCGACGAGGCGTAAAACAATAAGCAAAATAAAAAAGCAAAAATCTGCAAAAAAAAAAAAAAACACTGAACATTTTTAAAGGGCATAGGTAGATGGGTGGAGAAATAGAAATCAAAGAATTTAAGCAAGAAATGGGATAACAGGTGTGTAGGGAAATTGCCGCCGGTGCATATTCTCCCTTGCAATTAAATTAAATCTTTTTAACACTCGGAAAACGGTAGGTAGGGCTCCTAACTGTCACCAACACAACAAAACAAAATTATTCTCAGAAGAAAGGGTGGGGGGAAATAAATAACTTCTCTATTTCTGCTTATGACAGGCCCATAAGACAGAGGGTAGATTTTGTACTTAGAAAAACTAAATACTGTTATGGTGGTAACAAGCGAGTTGTTCCGTCTCGTAAATTCCGTTATGCAAGGGCCTGTATAAGCCTTCGAAATCAGTAAAGGGCCCTACTTGTGCACAGTCGATTTGCGGAAGTATGCTTGACTTCCGAGCTTTCTTAATCGGTGACCAGTGTTCAATATATTTGAAATAGTGTGAGCCGAGATGAGTTGCCTCACCGTAACAACGAGAAAGACGAGCGTATGAATATAGATTATCCAATAAGACATTTAATAGCTTTCGTTAGCGCACTCTCTCTCTCATCCATGTGTTATTCGTAAATTGTTCAAGTCTTGCCATGTTGAGAAAAATTAGTGTCGTAGTAAGCCAACGAGGCAATTCCAGAACTACGTTATATAAGGCAAGTAAGGCTGTTGTTTTTCGTAATGACCTGGTGACAGGGTTTTTATGGCTGAGCATTCCGCTCCTATTGTAGCCGACTAGCCTAGTTCAGTAATCCTACCGGTTTTAGGGCAGTGGGGGATCTACGAATTTTCAAAGGCGAGCCCTGAGATGGCCGTCCCCTTCAAAACATGAATTTGCCGCCCGAGGCAGTATGGAGCTGTTCTTGAATTTTGCTGACCCCCTGATGGTTGCCGCTCGGGACAGTAGAGTAAAAAAAGAAGAAGGAAAAAAAATAAGGTCGCCGCCACACGAATTAGCCATTTACCGCCCCTTCAAAATGAATTTTCCGCCCCGATGAAGATGTCGCCCCGGTTTGAACACCTCTAGATCCGGAACTGGTATAGTGTACCTACTGTTTTACGTGGAATCCTAACCACTGAAGCGTTCTGACGCTCGCCAAATTCTGTGGAATGGAATAGGAAGGTTTTACCGGGCGACTAAACTTAAAATCCGACAGGAGTAGTTCTCGATAAATCACTTCGGCCATCCTGATCTGGGTTTTCCATGGTTTTCCCAGAACGCTATAGGAGAATGCCGGGATGGTTCCTGAAAACAGCCCATGGGCGCCTCTTGCCATATCCCGTATATTCCTTCCAAACTATTACACTTTCGGATAGGTGCAATGCACCCTCCGCTACACAATTTTAGTGAATCGCAGAGTAATAATAATAATTACACAGCAAGTTGTGCCAGAGGTGAAGATTGGGTTAAGGGACTTTTAAAATCCCCGCCGAGACAGGGATTCGAAGCGGGGACCTTTCGATCTACAGTCGGACCGCTCACTGTGTTAGGTAAACTTCGTATGATCATTCACAGAACATGTGACTTGTGTGACATATATAACGTCGAGTAACGTGTAGCCGTAATTGGGTAACAACAATAATAATCTCGTGTGGTCGTAATGACCTGGTGACAGGTTATCTTGCAGGCTGCGTAGTTCGCTTAATCTAAACCGGTAGTTCTACTAGTTATAGGGGACCTACAGCTTAATGTAGAATCCGAAACACGGAAGCATTCTGGCGTACTTCACATTACACAGCAAACTGTGCCAGAAGTGAAGGTCAGATTAAAGTACTTTCAAATCCCAGCCGAGACCAAATTCGTACGGTGGATCTTTCAGTCTTCAGTGAGAGGACTTAACCACTGAGTCACCAGACTAATCCATTGGGCAATAGTAACCTATTATTCTAACTCAATTAATGTATTAAACTTATCAATTGTATCTAGTTCTATGCCCATTAGTGGAGTTCTAATTTTATGAAGTGTTGAATGGTTTTTTATTGGCACTTGGTTCTAGGACCACACAGCCAGCTTTTACATTGTATTGCAAACATTTCAGAGTAATACAAACATTTCAAAGTAATACAAGTATTTTCCTATACAGACATTTCAAAGGATTAAAAACATTTCAAAGTAGCACAAGTATTTTACTATAAGGACATTTCAAAGTAATACAAATATTTTGCTATACAAGTGTTTTGCTATATGGGTAACAATACAATGTTCATCACACTTATAACTCGGGCTGGTTTATATTTTTATTTGGTTGTTTTCTATAAACTTTACAATGGTCTTGTATACTCTTTGGTCTTCCATAGCTAAAAGGTTCAAGATGTTTGTTGGGAGGTTTATGCCTAGTTGTTGTAGGTCTTCCAGCAGTTTGGTGGACTGCTGCCAGTGTCTTTTGCAAGAGAATGTCGCGTGGTTTACATCTCCCTCGCTTGTCTCGTCACAGCCACATAGAGGGGATGGTGTTAGATGTAATCTGTACAAATGATTAGGAAAACAGCCGTGGTTGAATTTTAATCTAGCTATAATGCTCATAGTTTTTCTTGTCGTGTACCATCTTTGGTACCACTGATTGGTTGGTATCGTCGGGTGTAAACAGCCGTAGTGTTTGCCTTTATTCTCTATAGATTTCCTCCATACGTTGTTCCATTTATCTCTTATGGTGATCCTAATCATAGATATTATGTCTGTCGCTGGGATTAAGTGGTGGTGTATTCCTGATTTTATTGCCGTATTGGCTGATGTATCCGCCAATTCATTTCCTGGTATGCCTGTGTGTGTTTTGATCCAGTTCAAATGTACCTGTTTTTGGGCACCATGTAGGTGTTGTATCTGTTCCATAATTTTATACCCCAATATATTTCTCCCATTACCAGTTTGCAGACTGCGGAGTGTTTCGATAGAGCTTCTTGAGTCTGACCAGATGATAATCTTATTTTGGGGTGTATCTTGCACGTATTGTAATGCCTTTAGGATAGCTGTCATATCTGCGGTGTATACTGTTGCTTCTTTCGGGAGTTTATACATGCCAACGTTTGCAGTTTGTGTGTCTACATATGCACACCCTAAGCCATCTTCAGACTTGGAGCCATCCGTGTATACGTGGCATGCATCATTTTCTACGTCAGTATGGTCGGCTAACAGAGCTCTATTTTGCACCGAGTTTTCCCTAAATGATATATTCAGTGCAGTTTGAGGTTTCATGGTGGTTCTGTCATAGCTAGCTTCGAAGCACGGGAAATTCGACATAGTAGACATCATGTTTTGATATCGTTTTAATTCGGAGGATGACGTAGCTAGCGGAGGTGTCCGTTTCCGCCTCCAGAAGTGGAGTGTTTGACAGTTTCTTTCCAATGTTGCTATTGCATTCGTCAAAGTACTGTTAGGCGTTTGTAATTGTCTTAGCAGGAATCTGGAACTTCCAGTGGTGGTTCCAGTGCTTCTACTAGGAGGGCATTTGTAGGTGTTGAAGGCATCGCCCCAGTGCACAGATGTATCGCCTTGTATTGGACTTTATCCAGTTGTTGGATCAAGCTGTGTGATGCGCCTCCATAACAAATGCAACCGTAGTCGAAGTATGGGTGCACTAGCGTTCGATACAGTAATACACTTGCTTGTGGATCCGTCCCCCACCAATATCCAGTAGTAGCTCTCATTACATTAATAGCTTTTTCATATTTCGTTAAAATATATTTTATGTGGTGTGACCAGCTCAGTTTTGAGTCTATAATTAATCCTAAGTATTTTACGCTCTTTTTGTATAGTATTCTGTAGGGACCTATATCGAATGAGGTTATATTTGGTAGTCTGTGACGCGTATATACCATATACAAGCTTCTGATTTTTCATGGGCAATCGTCATTCCATTTTCAACTAACCATTTTTCAAGATTCCTCAGAGTGGTGGGCGAGGGCTTCCTTGACCTCTAGTATGGTGTTGCCAATCGCATATATGCATAAGTCATCAGCATATTGTAGTATGAATGTGTTCTCTGCTAATATCTGGGCTAAATCTGATGTGTATATATTACACAGCAAGGGAGTTAGTGTAGAAACTTGCGGTAGCCCAGTACTAGTCTCTCTTGGACTAGCCGTGCCTGTTTTACTGTTGATGATCATAATTCTGTTTTGGTGCAGAGCGCATAGATTTCCTATGAACCTATGAGGGATTCTCAAGCGTTTTAGCTTACTTGCCAATACTGGGATGCTGACATTATCGTAAACACTAGACAGATCGATATATACGGCGTACAGATATCCGTTCCTACTCTAACAATTTTGTATGTCCGTGACAAGTTGCGCCAATAAATCATTGGTTCCTTTACCTTTCCGAAATCCCAACTAAAGCTCTTCACTCGTTTCCATATTTGTGTCAGAGGTGTGTTTTTATTCAAAGTTTCGCAGAACTTTCTCCACCCTTGTCTCTTCTTCTCTTTAAATGTCTTCTTTGTACGTGCCTGTATTTTTATAAATGTAATATATTTCTCTTCTGTGCTGCACCTTTTGTAGTTTTTCAGAGCCTCTTTCCTTTCACGCACCAAGCGATTGCATTCATTGTCCCACCACGGGGGAGTTGTACGTGAGTATGGCTTTCTCGGTTTGTTTACTGGGATCGATTGTCTTGAGGCTCTCTCTATGGTTTTAAGGATAAAGTTGCAAATCTTTCTTCCGTCATCTGATATATTAACTTCTTCTATGTATGCATTTATTGTTTCTAGATATTTTATCAAATCAGCCTTTGCCAAGTTCCATTTGTATGTTGGAGAGGGTGCCCTTTCTTTCGGTCTGCTATATCTCGACCTAATCAAGATGGGAAGATGATCCGAACCTAATGGTTCCTGGAGGACTTCCCAATTGTATAGATATGCAAGCGAAGGTGAAGTAATGGCAACGTCCACTGCGGATTTACTTTCTGATGGCTTAGTAATCCGGGTTTTCGAACAGTCATTTAGGATTACCACGTTTTCGTCTTCTATTGACTCCATGAGGTTACTTCCCATTCGATCTGTGTTGCTACTTCCCCAAGCTGTATGGTGACTGTTAAAGTCACCCATGATGATATATGGCTGTGGAAGTTGTCGTAAGAGTGATATCAGTTGTTGTTTAGAGATAGCTGTATTGGGTGCTCATATACTGCTGCTACTGTTATATGGGCGTGTTCGCTTTTGTTACGAGCTGCACAGGCCTCGATGGCTGTATTTATGTTGGCTAGCTGTATAGTTATATATTCTATGCATTTTTAATGAGTAGCGCTGCCTCCCCCCCTCCATATCCATATACCCTGTCACATCTGACTGTGTTGTAGCCTTTAAATGTTAATTTTTCTTCTGGTATTAGCCAGGTTTCTACTACCGCCCCGATAGATGCGTCATATATTTTTAAGGCCTGCTCAAAACTTTCTTTATTAGACCGCAAGGACCTTGCGTTCCAGTATAGCAAATTATTGACTTGTTGAGAAGCCATTTGTGTATGAAGTAAGAATAGAGCTAATTATATATCTCACATTTTGTGGGGTAATACGCGTTGGAGTCATATTAATAATGGGACAAATTACTTCACAAATTCTATCTACTATGGCGTCGAGCGGTGACGTCGTTGTTGGATTGTAAGGGTTAGGTGGTAGAGGGCCAGTATGTGGAAGTGGGTAGGCATCATAATACATACCATACACCGGAGGTCGAGAACCATACTGCCTGCTCCTCGTCACCTGCTGCTGTTGGGGCAACTGGTGCAATTGGTCTGGATTCTGCCTTTGTGATAATCTGTGCGGCTGGACTGGATGCTGCTGCTCTTGTTGATTCAATGATGTGATATAGTTGTGTGGCGTTGTTCCTGGTGACCACCACTGCGTGGCGGCCTGATGTTCTTCACATTGAGGGGTTGTTCTCTGTGCTTTCTCTAGCTCCGATTCTGCTGGTACTGTCTGTGGATAATTAGAGTTGTTGGGTGGGGTAGGATCTGCCGATGTTCTCTGGAACTGTATCCCAGACAGTCAGGAGGGCTGCATAGCGGGTTGTGCTGGCGTCTGATGGTTATCGGTTGTACGTCGTCCATCAGAGGGTTGGGGTAGCGATGCTCTCGTAAACAGACGTTGTATATGGCTGGTTGGAGCTGGGCTTCTGTCAGGCATCTTCATTAGTGGTTGTTGTTCTGCAGGTGTTGCCCGTTGTTGTCCCATGATGCACTCATATGGGGTTACCTGGGCTGGTGGGTACTTAAGATGAGAGGGTGGGCGTGTTGTGAAGGTTTGTCGAGGCATGTTTTAAAAGCAACTTGCATAGGTATTGGTGACTCCTTGTTCTAGCAGAGGTGGGAAGGCGCTTTTATCATTCAGCTGGAGCGTCGGTACTCTATGGTTCACATATCGTGTAGAGGTGTAGGATCTTCTTGTGCCAAAGCTTCTTTCAGGGACATATTGTAGTAAGCCATATTATATTTAATTCTTCTTTGCTTCAAGTATTCTGGGAATTCCCAGTCCGCACAGTCTAGCTGATACGCTCATAGCGGTCACTTCCGTGTTCTGGGGCTTAGTCAGTCTGGTAAACAGTAAAGTGAACTTACAGCCCGACAGTGCAGTGAAGTGTGTATAATATTTGAAGTGTCTAAAGATATACAAAACTAAGCGTCAATACTTAGCATCTAGTGAGAGCCTGGGCCGTGCCCTAAAATGGAAGCCCCTCCAGACATGGTGCAAATAATCAACGCGGCACTGCAGCCGTGTTATTGTCTGGAAGCAGCCTCTTCAGCCCCGGCGATGATGCACTTACAACAAGGAATCCAGCCACAGCCATCTCATCTTCACCCGCTCAGCCTCCCAGGTAACGACGCCGCTTCTGCAAGTTGCCCCTCGATCGCAGAATTGATGAACAGCGTAGTTTCGGAAGAAAGAACTTCTAAACGGTATCGCATAGAGGAAAACTCTACCGAGCTACCGAACGAGGAAATGTCCAATTAAACTTTAAACAATCTATTGAGTGTGTCCCAGGAGTTAGCTTCCATGTCATCAGCAGTGTTCTACCCAACTACTTCAGTCGCATAATTAGATCATCCATATGACAGCCGTGATCCTACCCAAACCACATTAAACGAGGGTATGGGAATGGATATCACAAGCATACCCGCGGATCATGAAGAAGTTAAAAGTATAATATCGAACAATCGGAACCCTACTAACGAAAATAGTATCCCCCAGGTGCCGAGCTCCAACTTAATTTCCAATAAAGACAGAAGTAAAAATAACCGATAAAGACACACTGACACGGGTTCATACGTCGTCTTTGTGGAAAGTGTGGATAAAAATATTAGTAGACTTCACCCCATGTCAATAGGGAAACTTCTTTATACACAGAGCCCAGCACATAAGCATGACATCATCAATATCATAGCGGCCGGGAGGAATAGGTTAAAAATCGAAACCAATTCAAGAGCCTCTGCTAACTTGTTGGTTCAATCTTCAGTTTTCAAGGACAGAAACCTAGAAGCATTCATTCCAAAAATTTTGATAAACAAACAAGGTATTATCAGGGATGTATACACCTCCCTGTCAGAAGAAGAAATCCTACAGGCGATAGAAAGCCCCTATCCAGTTAATGCAATCAAACGGTTTACCAAGAAGAACTCATACCAAAATAATGATAGGAGAATACCGATACCAATATCCATGATCACCTTTAGATCACAACACCCTCTTAACAATATACATAGCCTTAATTCGATCTAAAATAGGTTGTGGAAGCATTCTGTACAGCAACGCAAATACTCGAACCCTTTCCACGTTGGACAAACTCCAATACAGCTGTATACGAACCTGTCTGGGAGCCATGAGATCGACTCCCACCAACGCCCTACTTGTAGAAGCCCGGGAGATTCCCCTGAATATCAGACGAAACTGGCTGGCAAGTAAATATATTCTGGAAAGGTTAGCATATAAGAACCATCCAGTTATCTCGAAATGCAAAGCTCTGTATAATTTATTTATTTAGCTTGTGGCCATTGCACAAAAATAATACAATTTAACATTAAATTACAATTAAAATTCAAAATTAACATGGTGTAGCCAATCTAAAGCTTCATTTGAAATGTTAATAAAATCTATCGGTGATCCCCTAAAGGCTCGAAGTGGGCAGTCAAATGTCACGTGACGGATGGTTTGTTTCTCCTCACCACAGTCGCATCTCGGTGAATCTCTCATTCCCCATGTATACAAAGATGAAGCAGATCTGCCATGACCAGTCCTAACTCTGTTAAGAGCTACCCAGGTCTTGCGAGGAAGGTCGAGTCCCTTTAGTGCCTGTTGACTGTCGAACAGGGAGTGCCATTCTGGTGGGGCTGAGGCTATCCACTCCAATTTCCAAGCTTCTATCCCATTAAAATTATCAGATATAATCTGTTTTACAGTTTTTACACTTGGATTTCTCGATTTAAGTCTCACAAACATATTATCCATGTCGTCATGGATGGGCAGATCCAAGTTATCACAGATCTTATTATACTGGGCAATTAGGAGATTGTGTCGTCTTATTGTAGGCGGTTCGATGTTGCACAAAACAGGTAGCCAGTACAGTGGAGTGGTCTTAATACATCCGCTAATTATCCGCATTGTCTGGTTTAAAACTGTGTCGATCTTTTTGACGTGGGCGCTATTTATCCAAACAGATGAGCAGTACTCAGCTGCAGAATATACAAGGCTTAGTGCTGATGTGCGGAGTGTAGAGGCGGATGCTCCCCAGGAGGTGCCAGTTAACTTCTGCAGTATATTGTTCCTGGTTCTTAGTTTTGCTGCAAGGTTGTTTAGATGTTTATTGTACGACAAGGTGCGATCCATTACGACTCCCAAATACTTGGGGAAGGGGTTGTGTCGGATGGGAGTGCCATCAAGAAGAACGTCAAGTGAGAGATTCGCCACCCGATTGTTAAGATGGAAGACACTAGTTTCCGTCTTGCTGGAACTGGGTACGAGACGCCATTTCCGAAAATAGTTGCTCAGGGTTTTGAGGTCTGCTGTTAAACTATTTTCAATTTGCCAACTTAACATGGAAGGAATAAGCCGATCAAAAAGCTCTGTATAACTATGCATATAATAATACAGAGCATCATAGACAGACAGAATTCCTCCTCAGTTTCAGAGAGTGGGAAAAACTGGCAGACAGAATTATTCCAACGAAGATATTTCCCCCATATGAATACTATTCCAGCATAAGTATGGTACAAATACCAATATATTACATAACTCCTGAGACCAACTAGCGTGTCACCTACAAACAAGCAGTAAGGAAATACCTGGAGGACAATTGGAATGATTCGTTTTATATTTATACAGACAGATCCAAAATAGACTCAGGGGATGGAGTAGGCTGCACCTTTTATTGCCCAAGTACTAGGTTCCAAGAAACGTATCAATTACTATCGAATACATCCAAATATACTGCAGAAGCCATCGCCATATTAAGAGCACCTGGCACAGCTTGACATTGACTGAGACTAGTTTTTTTTAATAATCTGTGACTCGCTCAGCGTACTGAACTCCATACAAAGAAAATTTTTGGGCAAGAATACCAATCAACTTATAGTTAAGATTGTGGAGCCATATCTAGAATTGTCCAGAAGAAATAGATCCATTAACTTCCTTTGGCTAAATGCACATGCGGGGGTTCCTGATAATGAAACAGTGGATCAAATTACAAAGAATAGGAGACACCATAGATATCCAGCTTCCATACACAGACTACCTCGTCAAAATAAAAACAAAGGCTCTGAACAAATGACAAACTGAATGGGACTCCAGCAAAAGTAGGAGGGGACAATATTATGGATCGATTCAACCCCGAATACCATCCCGCCCATGGTTTTTCAATTTCCTGGATCATAGAGGCGTCATTTCCACTATAATTAGAATGCACTTTAACCATGGTTTATTCCCCCAACATTTACATCGGATACACATCTTAGATACTGATATTTGTGATTGCGATAGAGCAGAAATAGGGGATATTAATCACGTAGTCTTTTCATGCCCCAAATATAAATCTCATCAACAAAAATTTTTAAAACAACTAGCCAACTGTGGAATACCTCTCCCAACAAGCATCAGCTATCTGTTGCACGGTAACAACGTGACCATATACAAGTTGTTAAGTAACTTTGTAAAGTCAACAAATATAAAAATTTAGATGTGAAAACGAGTTATTTGTAAAGATTATACTCATTGTAATGTCGGAAAAAGACTGCTGTAAGGAACTAACAATAATGTATATGTCTCTGTATCATTTGTAACTATGTTTGAGCAATTGCATCTATACATAATGTGTCAAACCTTGACTCTCGCTCCCATCTAGGGGAAAACAAAATATTCCTTTCTGATTAATCAGTTTACTTTGTTCTATCCTTTATAATTTACTAATCATGTCAAGTCATGCTCTCCTACCTATATGTAATTTTTTTTTATATAGATGTACAAATTGAAGTTGGTTGTATAGTGCCTAGCCGCTTAAAGCCAAATAAACAAAAAACAAAAACAAAAATTCCCAGTCGGTTGCTAGATGGTTGGCATTACAGTGAACGCACTTTAGACGTCCATTCAACGCGCATTCTGTTGTCTTATGAGGGCCTGAACATTTGGCACAGCGGGTAGAGCTTCGGCATTGATTTCCGACATGTCCATATCTTAAACAGTTGAAGCATCGTATTACTCTTTGCACATACGGCTCCACTGGGCATCTTGTACTGAGGATTGTTACATGTAGTGGTAGCCGTTGTCCTGCAAATGTCAGTCGTACTAGCTGCCTTGGTACAAGTTCGTGTACACCATTCCTTTTGACTCTGCGCATGATCCTTCGCACCTCTAAGACTTGGATCGGGGATTCGATCTCATCTTGCATCTCATTCTCAGAAAGATTTGTATCTACATTTTTAATGATCTCCTCTTTGACGACGTACATGCGTGGCACATAAAATTTGATGTTTTTTTCATGCTGCTGAATTGACGCTACTCTGTTGGCATATTTAGCGCTGCTGAACTGTATCATGACTCAGTTCTTTCCCTTTGGGGCGATGTTTATAATGGAATTCTTCATTTCCGGTGCTACATCTCTAATTATTTTTCCCATGTCCATTGGATGTAATCTGACCAAGAATGTGGTTCTCTCGTGTTGTTCAGCATATTCAGGGTAGACCTAGAATGGTCCCACATCGTTTTCCTGGTACTGATAGAGTGGTGCAGCGTTTTACTCTCTCCTGTTGTTGGCCGCGTTGTGGTCCATACTTCGTGCTGCATTCGGAACTGATTTAAGAGTTTTAGTTTCTCGAATTGGTCTACTGGCGGTTTCTGCCTGTGCCACCTCCATGTCTTCACTCCAAGAGGGTCTTCTAGCTCGCTGATTGCTCGTTTCGCATGTATAGTTGTCGGAAGGATCTTCTTCATCTTCAGTTTGATTAGAATCTATTTGGTTATTATTTAGCTGCTTAGCCTTTTGTGCCTGGAGTATTTTCACTTTGACTACCGGAACGTAAGTTTTTGTTGTGTTTTTTTGTTGTTTTTGTTTGTCTTTGCTCTTACGTTTAAATCCGCCTACACTTTGTGTTCTGCTACTGTTACTAGTTGCCGATAATTTATAGGGCTGCGTTGCACTTACTTGGTTGTTAGTATCGTCTTCGGAATAGCATAGTGTTAGTGCCGTGTTTACTGCTTTCGCTGTGTCAGCCATAGATGTCGCTGGTTGTATTGGTGTCTGTGTAATGGCTTCTGCCATTACTCCATCACTTCCTTCTTCATCACTGTCTGACCCTACGGATCACACACGCCTTGCACTAAGATATGGTCCACTTGTTTATGCAATTCCTTCAACAAAGAGAACACAGAAAAATAATTCACTGTATTCGCGTCACACTACACTTTACTGTCACTCGTTAATGTTTACGACTGTCTCTATGCTTCGGTACAAGGAAGTTACCTCCTCGAGCGCTCGCGCTAGACTGAGCCTGCAAACTTATGAAGGGTGAATGTACTGGGAAATTAGTAATTTTTTTTAGACGATTACTATTGGGGAGATAACAGTTTGGCGGTTGTGATGGAACTAACCCATTAAATTACGCTAGTAAGTGGAAGGATAAGTACCCACACGAGCAGTAGTATTAAATTCAGAAGGGTGTTTGACCTATGGACTTTTTTCTGGGGATTAAATTCAAAGAAAAGAACAGTTATAGGAGAGAGTGAGACCAAAAGAGAGGTGTTACATGTATTACAAGATCATCTCTATGCTTAGGCGCCTCCTTCTCGTTGTTCAGTATGGTGACACATTTCGACTCACCTCATATAGACTGAGGCCCCTTTTGTGATCCCTAAGGACTATTTAGCTCCTCGGGTAACGATATTTCCTAGAAGAACTCACTATCGTTTTAAAACACTCACAGCTTTAGTTTCTGTAAGTTAAAGCCTATTGTATTCTTTATGGGTCCCACATAGGCAGAAGCGGAGATGCTATTTATATCTCCCGTCCTCTGGGACTAATTGTGTTTTGATATGTTGGCTCCTTAGAACCATGCCCCAGCAATAATATTCTCTGCAAAAAGTTTTTGTTAATTTACTATAAATTGGTATTTAGGCGCCTTGACTACCTTTTATTGTCTATAATGGTTACCATATTATTACATCCCTTAAGCTGAACCATTTCTGTTATGCTAAAGTAAGTTCTCACATTTTTCAAATTACTTAAAATGATTCCTTAGTGTAAATTAAATATAATCCTTAGAGTCTCGTTCAGTAATAGGGCGTTTCCAGTGCAATTCCACGGTGAAATATTGTTATTTTACATTGCATACGAGACATATTACTTATGGGAGGGATGCATTTGGAATTAGCAGATGATGATATTTTTATTACAGGGATAAGATATTGTTTATATATATTATATATATATAGATACGTAAGGTAACTGGAGATGGCCTATGCAAAGGGAAAGAAGTGGATAACTTCATCTTTCTTCATAACATAATAGCAGTATGTGTTCTATCGAGTTTCCAGCTCGGTGATTAAACAACATTGGACATCATTGTTGTCAAATTTTCATATATGTAATTAATCACAACTAGTGATGTACTAGTGAAACTCGTGTTGTCAAATATTTTCAAATCAAGTAAACTTGTGTTATTATTTGATGCATTATGTTCGTGACATTTTTAATTCTGAACTGGAAGTGTTGAACCATATCTGAATTCACAAAATGACTACAGAAACCCGCCTGAGAATCACAATTCGCAAAAGGGAATAATCAAGTTAGGGTATGAAGCAGGAGTTCTATAATGTATACTTGGTGATACACGATCAGACATCCTAATCAGGGGCGCCCATGCCCGGGGGCAGGGGGGCCGCGGCCCCCCCCCCCCCTAGTTCTCGGGGAATATATATAGTGTTCACGGTTACAACATTAACTGCTTTATTTATTTTGTTTCATACAAGCGACTAACTTTTATTTATTTTTTTAGTCAATCTGATATATAATGATACAGTATTTACTTGCTAGTTTAGCATAACTGCCGTATAATGCTGGTTCAAATCAACCGCCAATCAAGCAATATTATTATACCTTCGCGCTACGCTAGGAAAGACAAATTTTATGTTGTACGTCGCGCTCGCAGTCGACGGGAGGCACCGAGTGCATATATACAATATACGCCGACATTGCTATATATCCCAAAAGTCGTTCTTCAGTGGTTTGGAGAAATGAAGAGACATCGTCACAACCTTGATCTTGCCCCTGTCGACCCTCAACCGGCAATACTACCGTGTTTATTCATTGCCAGTATCAGGCTTCATCTTTTCTCTCAATATTTGGTGAGTATACTGTCACATTGATCTTGTAAAATAGTGGCTCACTCGTTCTGACCTAATCGAGTCAGAAATATTTATTTCAGGGATGTATATCAGGAATTTCTTTGGAAAAAAAGGTGATACTGCTACACAGAAAAGGAACCTCGATGACTCATTAAAAGTTCCAGATCCAATACCTTCTAAAGTGCGTCCCACAACTACTTCTAAATTCTCAACACCAACTCCTGACTTCATGTTGCAACAATGTCCTTCCACCATTAGCCCTGAGTCTGCTGATATCATTACTCCTGATGCTACTGACATGGATGACGTCAACCCGCCCGCTTCAGTTTCCACCGTTAACAATTCAGAGTTCGTTAGTAGTTCATTAACAGTTAATCACAGCTTTGATTTAAGTGAATACATAAATGATTCAGTGTCAGACGAAGTCAAGTATCAATTAATAACAAACATACGTGCTCTAAATATGACTTATGATTTCAAAAATGACATTGATGAGAAAAAAACTATCAAATGGCCTTTTCAAAAAACTTGGCTACAAAAGTACTCGCCAAAGTTGAAGGGGGGCCTTTGTAAGTTTTTTAGTCTTTTCAAACCTGTTTTAAAAAGAGGAATATTTGGTGCTTTCGTGATAAAGGCTCATCAAGATTACAAACATTTTCATGAAGATGCTCGAGTCCATGAAAAGAGCAGTTGGCATCTAGAATCTACGAGTAAGGCTAAAAGTTTTTGTGAGTCCTTAGAAATGAGAAAGAAAAACGTGATCGAACACTTAGATAGTGGGATCACGGAGCTTTTAAATGCCAACAGAAAAAAAACTGAAATCAATTCTTGCTACTTTAATTTTCTGTGGCACTCATGACATATCCAACAGAGGAAAGAATTCAAGCGAAGGAAACTTTCAGGATTTACTTTTGTTTAGAGTAAGAGCGGGGGACAAATTGTTGGCGGATCATATGCAAAACTATTGTGGAAAAGCGAAATATACAACACACAGAGTACAAAACGATTTAATAAGTACATGTGGCTCCGTGATACAAAACGAGATTATTGATGAGGTAAACAGATCATCAGCGTTTTCATTAGTGGCAGATGAAACGGCTGACATTAGTGGAAAAGAGCAACTGTCTGTGGGAGTACGATTTGTAGACGAGAAAGATAACTTTACAGTAAAAGAAGAATTTTTAGGGTTTTCGGAGCTTATTACATTGTACGCTGAAGGAATTTCTTCATCTATTTTAAATTTTGTTCAAAAATTAGGGCTTAATATGAATAAGCTGATTGGCCTTGGCTTTGATGGCTGTTAGACAATGGCAGGCCATGAAACTGGAGTGCAGGCCAGGATCAGAGAGAAGTATTCTTCAGCTGTCTATTTTCATTGTGCATCGCACAGACTGAACTTAGCTGTCAATGATCTTAACAGTGTCCAGGAAATTCGTAACACAATCGGAACGATAAAAGAAGTTATTAGGTTCTATAGAGAAAGTCTATTGCGTAGGAAAACAATACCTAACATTCCACTGTTTTGTGAAACTAGATGGTCCCATAAATATAAATCAATCAGGATATTCAAAGAAAACTTCTTGGTAATAAAGGATAGTCTGAATCACCTGGCATATAACAGTGAATACAATCAAGACACTCGATCACGTGCCAGCCAACTTGATTGTGCAACATCATCAACTACATTTATCGTTTGTCAACACATTATATCGAGGTATTCTTCATATCTGGAACCAATAGTGAACATACTCCAGAGTACTTAATATGGATCTCCACTCAGTTTACAGATTTGTCAACACCGACTTGATAGCCAATTTTCAAAAGCAGAGAGAAAGTGATGACGAATTCAGAAACATTTTCGAGGCAGTGAAAGAAGATTGTAAGGAACTTGACACAGATGTAAAAATCCCAAGATTGACTGGAAGGCAGACCCTTAGATGCAATGTGAATGTCCATTACTCATCACCCAAGACTATTTTAAAGTGGCAATTTACAATCCGTACATTGATTCCATAATCACGTCACTTATCACAAGATTTGAAAAAGACAAAGACATACCATTCAAAGGAGGGATTCTTCACCCACATTTAATGAAAAAGGAGAAGAAAGATGATTTCATGAGAGATATAAAAAGTTTGGAAAGGTTTTACCAAACAGACAATTTGGAAGCAGAAGCCAGATTATGGTATGACGTTTGGACAAATAAGGAGTGTTTGGAAAAATCAAAGCTCAATGATATACTTGCAGAAACTATGTCTTACCCAGCTGTAAGGAGATTGCTTGTATTCTACAAGACCATACCCCCCACAACTTGCACCATAGAACGTTCTTTCAGCACACTGCGTAGAGTGAAGACATGGCTGAGAAGTACTACTGGCGAGGACCGTCTGTCCAGCTTGTGCCTTCTTAGTGTTCACAGGAAAAGAGAGGAAAACCCTGGTTTCCAGGACAAAGTGAGTACCGAGCGTGGTGGTGTAACGGATAGCGTTCTGGCCTCGCATTCGGGAGGACGGCGGTTCGAATCCCCGTCCGGGCATCCAGATTTGGGTTTTCCATGGTTTCCCCAAATCACTCCAGGTGAATGCCGGGATGCTTCCTTCAAAAAGGCCATGGCCGAATTCCTTCCCATTCCTTGCCCCCATCCTTTCCCGTCTCTAAAGACCACGTTGTTAAAAAGGGACGTTAAACTGATACAAAAAAAAAAAAAAAAAAAAAAAAAAACAAAGTGAGTGACTTGTTCGGGAAGAAGAAAAGAAATTTACAGATTGCTTTTTCACATAAATATTAGTGTTAAATCCATAAACCAACCAATGTATAATAATTTATTTCAGTTTGCTTTTTATATCGCTACTAGTGTAAAATCGTCTGAGGTGTGTATTTTGAGTTTGTATTCTGTATTAAAGTTGCTTCTGCATTTATGTTGCTAAATATTAAATGGTTTCAGTATAGTACTTACCGTGTTATTGTTTTGTTATAAAAGGGACAGTATAAAGCCGCGGCCGAGGTCGGCCACGTGGTCTCTCCATTCAACAAAAATAGTAGAAACAAAAGGGAGAGAGAAAGAAATCATTTTATTTAGCTTTCTCAACTAGTAAAATTGGTACAAAATTTTTTGTTTTGGACAAGGTGCGTTTAAACGGCAGAGCAATATGATTGCTCTGTTGTGTAACTCTCCCTGTCCGATTTCCTACGTATTCCACCCGATCGCACATTTCTGGAGTTATTATTCCGCGTACCATTTTAAAAATAAATATTAAAATATTTCGCTTTATTCGCTCGTCAATAAAAAAAATAATTTAAAACGTTACGCATATCCCGCGTTGGTGTATATATATCGCAATGCAATATAGTTATGATTGCCCTGTTCTGTAACGTCTCAATTTGCTCCTGGTTGGCATAAAGGAGCACTTTTGAGCAATACTTCACATGAGGAGCAGTCATGGTGTTTTAAATTAGGTTTCTTGTATAGGCTCTAACTAAATTGCCTACCCTATTCAGAGAGAGGGGGGAAGACATAGGGTAGCGTGGCGCGCTCTAATTCAGTTATTCTTGACGATAAACATGTAAGTGAGAAAATGTTTGAAAAATTACTGAAATTCTGCTTAAAGTTTGTTGGAAGTGCTCTCATAATGAAACACTGGATGAATATTTGAGGGGTAATTATCGCTCCATTTTTAGGAAAAACACGTCTTTGGCGCATATCATTATTTATGACATCATCTATCCTCAACTAGTTACTGTACAGCGATATAATTGTGCAGGTGCATGCACGTATACATTGACATATGCCATATGTAAAATAAGTTTTGAATATCTTTTAGTAGCAAAAAAGTGATAAATTAAAACGTCAGACATGATGTGTTTACTGCATTCCAATGTAAACAAAAGGTAGTTTTTGAAGCGTATATGTATCTATCACGTCCTAATTCCTGTACTATGTGTCGTGGGGTGATGTAATTTTGTTGAAGCATTCAGTAGTATATGAGGATACTCTTTGCGGTGTGTCAATAGTTAAAAAGTAATAAGTTAAAACGTCGTGGCATATGCTGAAGTTTAACCGCATGAACAGCGAAAATTTAGTAAGCGATAATTTTTTTCATTTCATTTTTTTTTTCGCGGGGTGGGGGGGAGGGAGGTGGGGAATCAGCAAAACAAATTTCAGTATAGGTATGATATTAAAAATACCCCAATCGATCAGGTCTTGGGCCCCCCCCCTACAAAGTATCATATGGGCGCCCATGATCCTGATTGCCTCGCATTAGGGAGGACGCCGGTTCGAATTACTGTCCGGGCATCCAGCTTCGAGTTTTCCATGATTTCCCCAAATGACTAGAGGCGAATGCCTGGATGCTTCCCTTCCCGTTCCTTGTCCCCAGTCCCATCCCGCCTCTAATGACCCCGACGTCGACGAGGCGTAAAACCATAAGTAAAAAAAAAAAAAAAAAAAATTGATTGTAGTTCTGAACTATTACCCATAGTAATTTAGCTTGAAGGTTGATAGTTTTGTAAACGCATTCTTTGAAAACGGAACAACACGATATAATACGTTAATGTAATTCGCAAACTTTAGCCTATGCTCTAAACAATCGTTGTGTTTACCAGAGAAGTGCGAAAATGGGTTACAAAACATTGGTTAGACCATTGCTTGAATGGGGCGATGTAGCTGGGACCAAATATTTGGGTATCATATACAGGATTTGGAGGGGATGCAAAGGAGAGTTGATTGAAATGTCTCTACTGCAACTGATATAGGAGATGGAATAAAATACAGAAGAAGGGTCAAAAGAGAGCTTGCAATGTACAAGGTGTACCATATATTGGTGACGAAGCTTGGAAAGATATTGACCGAAGAATGAAGAGTAGTGCATGGAAGGGTAAAAGATGACCGTGACCACAATATGGCACTCGATTTCAGGCACAAGGGTCTGGGATTTTTTTTATTTTTTTTGTTGTATGTAATGCTGTCAGGAATTGGAGTAAATTACCTATTTAAAATTAAAATTTTTTAGGGACGAAAGTAGATGAAGGGGAGGAGGAAATTTATAATTAAAGGATTTAAGCTCATAAAAATAAGTAAGGGGTTAATGGATGACTAGGTTAATTGTCACCACAGCGTGTGCTACATTTATTTTTTTTTCCTACGGTGCTGCTTTCTTTAAAGATTAATTTCGTGCAATGGTACTACTTCCTCTGGTCAGTTTCAGAGTTATAAACAAGGTTTCTAAGGTTTTAATTGGATATTCAAGTAATAATACTAATGCGTATGCCATTACAACTGATGTATTTCACGCAGATTTCTCAGAAGCTATTGCACCGCTCAAATCTGATAACGTACAGTACTAACCCAGGAGAGGGAACATATCGAAAGTTTGTCAACTAATTTCATTGTTGTTCCATTACCGATTCACTTCAGTGACAACTAGCTGCCCAAAGTCCTTCTGGCAGACACCGGTTGGTCGATTTGTTGCCACTGTTCGGTCTTTTAAGTCCAAAATTACATTTTTTAATATTTTTTTGTTGTTAATTCTCACTAGTATTAACCATGTGACCGTGGTAGTCACGGATCTAGAGTAGTTCTCAG
Source organism: Vandiemenella viatica (assembly GCA_031002005.1). NCBI lineage: Eukaryota > Metazoa > Arthropoda > Insecta > Orthoptera > Morabidae > Vandiemenella > Vandiemenella viatica. The sequence goes on from CM061921.1 coordinate 55,070,109, forward strand.
TTCGCAGGCAGGTTGAGATAAGTAAATGCCTGCTTTGTCCAGGAAAATGCCATGGAAAATGCCAACAGGACAGGGAACTGCTTTCTTTATATTTGAAAGTGAGGGTACCACTTATTTCGGGCGTGCGGAGGATTATGCATGGATTAAACACCTCACTCAACACTTTAGCAATAATCAAGTTCGGGCGTCATTATCGGCAAAAAAATGTTTTAGGGTCACACGTCATAACAGCGTGACTTTTAAGGTCAATTTAAACCGAAAATGCATTGTACAGAGTCTAAAAGTGAAGTGACAAAAAATAATTTTTAGGGAGCAAAAATTAGTTTTTAGGGTAAAAAAAAAGAGTTTTTCGTGTCAAAAATTGATTTTTTAGGGTACAAATTCGAGACAGACCGAGATGATCTGGGTGAAATAAGATCTTCACCTGTACTTTTCCCTAATGGTTCTGTCTGCAAAATTTTGAAGTGGCTTAGAAGTATTAAAGTAAGATATAGCCGATCTTGCTATGTAGTTTTTAGGATCAAAAGTTATGATCTTGTGACCTGATCCGGAGAAGAATTAACAAATTTGACATGTATTTGACCCGGCGCGCTCGCCCTGCAGTATTTAAAGAATTTCTGTTGATTTTTAGAGAGCCAAGAAGTATTATACATGGACAAAAACTATCTCACTTTACAAGGTACCCAATGCCCAGGAATATCCTATTATTGTGTGAAAACCCTCTTTTGACCTGACAAGTGTGATAACTCGACGTGGTATTGACTCAATAAGTAGTCGGAAGTCCCCTGAAGAAATATTCAGCCATGCTTTCTCTACAACACAGTTGCCGGCGCAGGACGTTGTGCACCAATTGACTTTTCGATCATATCCAAGATATGAATTCATGTGTGAAGATCTAGGTGGCCAAATCATTCGACTGAATTGTCCAGATTGTTTCTCAAACTAATCATGAACGATTCTATCCGGTGATATGGCGCATTGTCGTTGATTGGGAACATGAAGGCCGTGAATGGCTACAAACCGTATTCACGTAACCATTTCAGTCGAGCTAATTGTCGGTTCAGTTTGATTAGAGGTCCCAGATCACGCCGTATATACACAGCCCATACCAGGGTGGAGCCACCTCCACCTTTCACAACCAGGGTCCATGGCCTAGTGTGGAATGCACCACACTCGAACCCTGCAATCGTGACTCATCTGACCACACAAACGTTTTCTAGTCATCTAGGGTCACACCGCAATGCTTACGAGCCTAGAAGGCGGTGCAAACGATGGCGTTTTGTTTCAGTAGGAATTCGTGTCGGTTCTCTGATGCCATATTCCATCAATGTGAAATTTCGTTGACGTCCACATGGACACGTGTGATATCGAGTGTTGTTGTTCTTTGACCTCGGCGCCGACGTCGCAGGTCTGGGTCATTAAAAGTAGACGTGGTCGGTCACTGCGTTACCCATGGCGGGAAAGCACTCTCTTGACACTGTGAGTCGAGGAATGTTGAATTTACGAACAATTTCCGAATTATAAGCCCCATACGTTTTACACCAACTACCACTCTGCATTCAAAGTATATGAATTCATGTCGTGTGTCATTATCACATTAGAAAACCTTTCACACAACTCACGAGAGTACAAATGAAAGCTCAGACACTGCACGGCACATTTATGGAAATTTATATCTTCCTCTCCCATGACGTTGGGCACCTCAGTGTATAGTAGATTATTTAAGTTGGAGTAACAAATCCTCTATGATCGATATTATTTACTGTATTGTAGAAGCTGTAGGCGCTGCCATCGTGGTACAAGGTTTGGCCAGAAGGCAATTTGACTTCTGTAACGGGGAGACACCGGAAGTTACAATATATGACGCCGCTCGTGGAGGCACCTTGCCCTGTGTGGCAAAAATCAAGTCATGCTAAGACAGTAGACCACGGCGCTGTACAGAACATGCTGGCTCATCACAGGTTGCCTCAGACCATGGCCTGTGGGGAAAGTGGAAATATTAGCTGGCATCGCCCCTGGAGACACGCCGAAAAGTTGCCACTAGTGCGGCAAGGCTTAGAGTCACCGACACGCTCTACATGGCTATAGGGTTATGTCAGGTATTAGTTTGTTTTTTCTTCACCTGCAGTGCCATCACGCAAAGTATGGTATTATTAATTTCCGGTTGACCACTGTGCGTTTGTTTTCGTTTGAGATGCAGTCTGTGTACAAGAATTTAACAGTTAAAAAGCTGAAGTAATTACTTTTTAAAGCCGAAGCATGTAGTCTGTAGACGTATACTAAGCAAGAATTAATTAACAGGTAAGAATTCAGAACATCAGAACCAATTAAACTTTGAATCTACCTTTTAATTTGGGCCTCTTGCTGGCATTTCAATCCTCGTTCTGAACTGATTGAAATCATTTTCAAATTGTAAATGTCTGATTTTAGACCAACTTTTTCAATTACTGTTTTTAAAATAGTTTTTGCGTTGTGTTTACAGGTATAATAGGAGAGAAGAACTGAACATCAGTTACGTTGTTTAAAGTTGAACTTCTTTTTCATGCCAATTTCACAAAGATTGGCTAACGGTTTTCGTGCCGACCCTGAAAATAAGTTTTTGATCTTTCACGAAGTAATATTAGCAATTAGTTTTTTTTTTAATTTCTTTTGTTCAGTTTAAAAGATCGGTCCATGTTGCTGGTCATCCGCAAAAATGTGAGTTTGACGGCAAATTTAGTCTTAGAATCGCTTGAGGTTTTAACTACTGTTTTTTTTTTACCTTACTGTAAAATTTTGTTCACATTATGTATTGTTCAACTTCCGAGAAAATCTTTTTGTCATCTACGAATTTAAAAAAAAAAAAAATCGCCTGTAATCGATTACCTTGACCAAACTATTTAATACTTATTTGTCAGTTAAATATATTTTCAGTCAATCTAAAGTACCGAGCGTGGTGGGTGAACGGTTAACGTTCTGGCCTCGCATTCGGTAGGACGCGGGTTCGAATCGCCGTCAGGGTATCCAGATATCGGTTTTCCATGGTTTCCCCAAATCACTCCAGGCGAATGCCGGGATGCTTCCTTCAAAAAGGCCATGGCCGAATTCCTTCCTGTTCCTTGTCCCCGGTCCCATCCCGTCTCTAATGACCTTAGCCGTCGACGAGGCGTAAAGCAGTAAAAAAAAAAAAACAAAAAAATCTAAAGTATTTTCAAATATTCTCATAGTATGTAGATGAAAAAGCTAAACAATCCACAGCTAATCAAGGCTATGTAGCCGCAATCTAAGCACAAGTGCAGCATAAATAATTTATTTCCAGCAAATACGCATACGAGGTTTATACAATCACTTCTATACTCTTAATTCAACCACTTACCATAGGCTATCAAACAATGAATTAAAATCCGATTTAGCAAAATGGCAACTACGCACTCGGATCCACCTCGATGGAGTTTTTCCATGCCGCAGTTGTATAACCCACCGTTTTCGCCGGTCTTTATCTTTGGAAAAAACTAACACCCACATTTTTCACCGAAATCGCCAAACATCTGTAGATGCAACGTTTAACCGGCGTGATTCCGTTTTTAATAAGCCTTGTAGCGACGATAGTGCATGTAGAAACAGTGCTAGACGCAACCGGATGTTGAGTATACCACATTTCGGTGGCCATATTGAAGTTACAAAGCTCCATACATCAGCGTTATCGAGGTCAAGCATCCTACGGACTTCAAAGCCATTAAATGGAGAATATTGGCTTGGGATAAGAGAGTGCAACATGATATCGAGTGGATCAAGCCAAAAGAGGGTCTACCACCTGGGTCTGAACAACCATGGCCCATATGGAAGTCACTAAATACGCTAAGTGTTGGAGTTACCCATTCCAAAAAGACTCTTGCTTCATGGGGATACCTGGAAAAACAGACAGATACCACATATTAGTGCGGGGAGAGAGAAACTTTGATACATCTGTTGTCATGTCTACAAAAGAATAATGATCCCAATTAGACCTCCAATCCGCTACTGACAAAGCCATCGCATTGACGGAAAAACTACCTCATATCTGATGTTGTCATCGACACGAGAAGAAGAAGAAGATTTACTTTATTTGTGACAGCCATTAGTCTTCGCATCATTTTCTCCTGATGGGTTCGTTCAGTTGTATGCCAAAGTAACTGCAAACTGGACTAACTGGTATGAACTGTATCTTGAAATAAAAGTTGTGTTATGAGAAAACAGATATAAGATTTCCGCAGAATTGGTTGAGGCAGTTGAGTGCTCTAATACAGTTATTTTCATCTTCCGCTATTCTTTCAATAAAATGTCATCGGCGAGTGTATCCATGTTGTATCTATAAGATTTCTACAAATTGCCTTTATCTTGGTATAAATTAACTTTATTTTGTCAATAGGGTCATAGACATTCATCTAGCCCGTATAAGTGTCACTATAGGAACTTGGAATGTATAGTTATTTATTTAATAATTAAGATAGTTCGAGCAACTAGTGTTTGACAGCGTTTATTTGTTCCGCCTAGGAAGTTGGTAGAGGAACCCCTGCAGAGACATTTGGGTGGAGGATATACGAGGAACAGAGGTGATATCGGTGAGAGAACTACAGTAGGGCAGAGATTCATACAGAGAGAGACGCATTTTTGAAGATCGGTCAAATGATGAGGGTCCGTCGAGTTGCGACGTGAATTGTAGATGTCTACATTTCACCTCAAGGCCATGACCAATAATAATAATAAAAAAACCAGTAATATCATTGTGGACATCCTTCAGTTAAACTATCTGTACTGGAGAAGTTATAGAAACTCAAGGTAAACAATTTCATAACTACAGTCGTTCCTGAAAGTGTGGCATAATCTTCTTGGACACTGTATCTGCCTCAGACAAATAAACAGATCATATATTAACAAAGTGGGAGGTGTGCACGTAAAGTGCTCGTTCAGTATTAGTGGCACTTTTGTATACTGTTCAGAAATACAAAGTAGCCGGCCTCGGTAGCGTAGGGGCTAGCTCCGCGTGCCGAAGGTCGCCGGTTCGAGTCAGGCCGCGGGCATGGGTGTTTAACTGTTGTGTCTGTGAATGTCATGTCTTTCCTGTGGTGCGTCTAATTAGCTGGAAAAAAAATTATCAAGCTGGCTGTATGGCCTGAGACGCCGAAAACCAATAAATAAATATACAAAGTAAACAGTTGAGTTATTGATATGGCCGATCACATGAAATATTTGGTTATAACACTACAAAAGAACATGAAATGGGACGTGCAAATTAATTCAGTCGTAGGTAGAACTAATTCTATGCTGCGATTCATAAGTAGAATCTTCAAAAATTGTAATGCACAAAGAAGATAGCGAACAAAACTCTCGTGTGTCCACACTTGGACTATTGTTGTGTCGTTTCGTAGGGGGCTGACTGACAGTATACTCGTAGAGAATGTACAGAGAAGAGCCACTCGATTCGTGACTGCTCGCCATAGTCCTTATGAAAGCGTCACATAAATGATTCGTTTATTGGGCTGGGCTACCCTGGTGGAGAGGCGATGTAGGTTTCGTTTGAACTTATTGGTAAACATGCGAACACCAAGCTTCATATATGAGTGCGATGAAATACTTCGTCCACCAAACTATTTGGGCCCATGACAAGAGTGATAAGTTTAGAGAAGTAAGATGCCGAATTGACGCTTACATGAATTCTTTCTTCCCTCACGCTTTTCGGGATTGGAATGCACAGAGTAAAGATAAGTTTTGGTGTAAAGCACCTTCTGCCCCCCACAATTTATGAAGTGCAGAGTAGATACTGTTTGTAGATGATATCTTTCTATTGCATTCACCGAGCGTGGTGGGTGAACGGTTAACGTTCTGGCCTCGCATTCTGGAGGACGCGAGTGTGAATCCCCGTCCGGGCATCCAGAATTGGCTTTTCCATAGTTTCCCCAAATCACTCCAGGCGAATGCCGGGATGCTTCATTCAAAAAGGCTTGTCCCCAGTGCCATCCCGCCTCTAATGACCTTAGCCATCGACGAGGCGTAAAGCAACAAAAGAAAAAAGATGTATTGCATTCTCCGTTGACTTGACTGATGAAAACCCAAATTTTCCCTTACTTTCTTATAGTTTTTTTTTGCATTGAATTTTCTCGCTAATATTTTACCGCAGATTCAGACGGAAAATTGGCAGATAATATCTGGATAAAAGATAAGATTTATTATCTTAGTGCCGATAGAGGTTTCGATCAGGAGACTAAACAACACAGCTTCTGATTTTGTTACGAGCTTCTGGACGATCTCCTGTCATTAGTTAGAACTGTGAAATGTTTATGTGTACTACAGCTGGTTCGTTCACTTCTTTCTCAGGCCTATAGTCCGTAAGCAGAACATTGAATAATTATAGCGCCAAGACTTTCTAGTTTGTTATTTTGTTGTCGATAGGCATTTGGAGGTTTGATGTTCACAGCAGAAGTTTTGGAAGGGATACCCGAAGCTTCGTTCATGATGTTTTCCCTTACGAAGCTTTCCAAATATTTTTGTTTTTTCTCTCTCACGACACATTCATAAAGCTGCTTCATCTGCCTATAACTTGGGGAATATTATATTTTTCTGCAGCTACAGTACTCTGTTGTGCTGTGTAATAAATTGTATAAATTTATGTAATTTCTCCATATTCAGTATGTCGTGGTGATCTATACTGTGTGTAGATCTGTATGGCCTTTGCCATCTGTCTTAAGGCTCTGTCTACATCGGAGTTGGTTGCACTTGAAGACATCTCTGAAATCTTTTCATGAACATTGCCACAGACTATAAACTTTTCCGAAATTTCTATTTATACTGCAACGCCTCTATGACCTGGTCATTTCAAAGACAGTCTACTTGTGGGACCAGTAGCACAAACTGTTCATCTTCTAAATACTATCGAGTGATGTATGGTAGTAATTTCACTATGTGAGTTCTTAAATTAATGACTGAACCTTAAATTATTTGCCGTGAACTCCATTTAGATCAGAAATTTTTGGTAGATCATATAGATTTGCTAATTTTACTTTTATTCTGGTTATGTAATGATTTGGTCATTTACTCTTGGTTTATTTAAGATTGGTACAAGGATATTTGTCATGTTTTTATAGTACGATTATATCACTTGTTTTAGTGATAGTTGTCTGTATAGACGTTGTCTTATTGCCCTCTCGAGCATATTTTGCCTGGCTGTCATGCTTCTAGGGAAATTATATATATATGTATATTTTAAGTGAAAACTTATTTATGAGTTCACGATTTCCCGTCACCAACATGCTATTACGTGACGTGTTGCACGTATGTTACGCGCGTTGGACGTGTCACCAATATGCTAATGTTAATACAATATGCTAATGTTAATAGAATATCTGTAGCTATAAGTATGACGAGTTGTGCTTGGATAGCAGTGAAAGTATAGATTATACTTGTATCTAATATATAAAAGTGAATGTCTATTTTTTTTTTCCACTGTTCTTCATACAAACATAGTTTTTATTCGATTTTGATGCAACTTTACGTACACTCTTTGGCAAAAAAATTGACTGTCCGCGCCGAGTCTAAGTCCCTTATTTCGCACAATGTGGCATCATTGCGCGTATTCAACTCAGCGCCATCTGTTATTCATTTCCTTAAGTCAAGCCTCGAACAAAGCAGGAAGACTCCGCCCGCCCATTGACGATTCTGCTTGGTAGTCCATTTATCATTCCCCACATTTCAGTAAAAAGCTATTGACCGATCTCGAAACAGGTAACGCATTTTCCTGTCCCTGCATTGACTATAATATTAGCCAAGATATCGCCGACCATACCTCAATCGGACGAAATTCGGTTCCAGCTACACTTTTCTTAAATTCTGATCGTGAAACGTATCGTTAAAGTTGTAATTAACAAGATTGCAATAAAGCGCAGTAAAAATGAGGTTCAGTTATACATTTTATTCCAAATAATTAGCGTAAAATTATAACGATATTTATTTATATATTGATGTGGCTAATTAGTTGCAATAATGCAACACATAATGGGGTGTAAATGTTCAAAGATCCAGAGTTTTAGTTCTACAAAACTATTGAAACGATTATAAAGAGATTATTTGGGATAATTGTCTAATGCCAGTTGAATGTAACTGACTTCCGAGGCAGGATAAGGTTGTTTACCCACTGCACGAGTCGTCTGTGAACATGAGCTCCGTTTGCTTGTGGCTAACCATCTAGTCTTGTAAACGCGTGGTCCTCGGTTCGAGTCTAGTTTTTCCAATTATTTTTTTGCATTTATTTTAAACAAGTCGAACCTACAACTGCGTTATGCGTAAAATATAACATCGACTCTTACCTGCTTGCGTCAGGACATAACATACTTAAGGAAAGACTCGTAACTGAGTGCTTCTTAATAAACTGCACACGTAACTATGAAAGCTTTCACAGAGGTAACACTGAAAGAAATCTTCTCGGGCTTCAACATCGTAGAAATAGTGTCGTGTGGTTACGTTAGGTGGACTATAACGAGTTCGCACCATCTTCAAGGAGACGAAAAACTAAACAATATTACTATACCAATTTCTTATTATGCGTCTGGATTTACGATTCGTCGACTTCTAAGTCATTAAAGGTGGAAAGGGAATGGAGACAAGGAATGGGAAGGAATTCGGACCATGGGTTTTGGAAGAAATAATCCCGCCATTCACACGAAGTGACTTGGAGAAACGAAGGAAAATCCAAATCTGGATAGCCGGATAGGAATTCAAACAAGCTTCCTCTCGAATGCGAAGCCATAGCGTTAACGCTCAGCCATTAGGTTCAGTTTTTCAATATCTTTCGTATTTGATCTATGATGCCGTCCATAAAATTATTTAAAAAATCTATTGAAAAGTTAAAAATCGTAAATTAAAATATATGTGCAGAAGTGAGTTCATCTGATGA
>CM061921.1:55080013-55100197 GCA_031002005.1 Vandiemenella viatica
GGAGCTCATGTTCACAGACGACTCGTGCAGTGGGTAAACAACCTTATCCTGCCTCGGAAGTCAGTTACATTCAACTGGCATTAGACAATTATCCGAATAATCTCTTTATAATCGTTTCAATAGTTTTGTAGAACTAAAAACTCTGGATCTTTGAACATTTACACCCACTTCTCGGACCACACACCCTTATGTGTTGCATTATTGCAACTAATTAGCCACATCAATATATAAATAATATCGTTATAATTTTAACGCTAATTATTTGGAATAAAATATACAACTGAACCTCATTTTTACTGCGCTTTATTGCAATCTTGTTAATTACACTTTAACGATACGTTTCACGATCAGAATTTAAGAAAAGTGTAGCTGGAACCGAATTTCGTCCGATTGAGGTATGGTCGGCGATATCTTGGCTAATATTATAGTCAATGCAGGGACAGGAAAATGCGTTACCTGTTTCGAGATCGGTCAATAGCTTTTTACTGAAATGTGGGGAATGATAAATGGACTACCAAGAATCGTCAATGGCGGGCGGAGTCTTCCTGCTTTGTTCGAGGCTTGACTTAAGGAAATGAATACATGGCGCTGAGTTGAATACGCGCAATGATGCCACATTGTGCGAAATAGGGACTTAGACTCAGGCGCGGACAGTCAATTTTTTTGCCAAAGAGTGTACGGATACTTAAAAAAAATTTAGAAAAATACTGTTTACGTTTGATCTACAAAAACTTAAAATTTCTCCTCTTTTCCCCCTCACCTTAATTTCTGTCAACGTTATTCATACAATCCACAGTTTTATCTGATTTTGATAATACTTAGAAGTAAATTCGAAACAAGTGGTCTGGTAGCTCAGTGGTTTAAGGCCTTTACTTTAGAAATTTTCTCTCTCCGGTCGCGGGTTGAAGTCCCGTGGTGAGGAGGTATTTTCAGGAGTTGTATTTGTTGATGTAAGCTACTCCGGGACGATTCGTGTTCTAATTTCACATTAAACTGTAGGCCCCACAGGAAAAGAATTGGCCTTCCTGCCTCTGACACAATAGCTTCATACATCTACTTCGGGAACATTCAAGCAACCTTCGAGTTTTTTTTTTTTTTTTTTTTTTAATTTATTGGCATCTAGGCATGCGCCCATACAGCCATTTTCATATTACAGGATAGCATCATTAACGTACAAATAATGATATATGCAACTAGTCATTTACATTTCACCGAATAACGTCGATGTTATAACAATAATAATAATAATAGCATGTCATTAGCCTTCTTCCTTTTACCGAATAACCACTATGGCATTACAATGGTAGTATACAATATACATTACAAATCAAAGTCCATAATATTACAGTAATGATATAATGCAGTTAAAACATATTGTTTGAGTTTGTTTGAATTGTGTCACTTAAAGGAGAGGAAAACATCAATAGTATAACAATAGTGATATACCGCAATTAAAACTTCTTACTTGACTATAAACTGTGTCACCCAAATGCTGGTATCCAGCAACTTGAGATTTTCATTTTTAGGAATAATTACAATAATATTCTACCAGAAGTATGATACATTTAAAACTAGTTATTTACATTTGTTGTGACTGAGTCACCCATATGTTCAAATCACACAACCATTCATTTTCATTTTGCAGGATATCTACAATATTATTACAATAATGATATATTACAAAATGACATCCAGAGAGTATAATTAAAACACATATCATATCAGCTTGTTTAAATTGAGACACCAATGTTTTTCAAATGTTGGTATAGGAGCTGATATATGTCGTAGTCTTCCGTTGACAAGAGGGTAGCAGCACATGTGGGGAGAGGGATTCCTTTGTTCTTGAGAGAGTGTAGTAGAAGGTCTGTCTCTACTTTGTTTCGGCGGCACCCAAACAGCAAGTGGTTTGTATCCTCTATTTCCCCACATTGGCAATTAGGGGAGTCAGTGAGGTGGATTCTATGGAGGTGTTGTTTGTAGCAGCCGTGGTTGAATTTCAGTCTCGCGATACTTATAGTGAAGTTGCGGGAGCACTTATATATCTCATACCACTGGAGAGGGGGTATTTCCGGGTGGATACGACCGTAATGTAGGCCTTTTATCGAGAGTGAGCTCTTCCACGCCTTATCCCACTTGGCTGTCATGGTTCTTTTGATCTGTCGAATAGCGTCGGGTAGGGGGATCGTACTGTTGCGTATCGCACCGCTGTGTGCGGCTTGTTTGGCGTATCGGTCTGCCATCTCGTTGCCTGGAAGACTGCAATGTGATTTGATCCATTTAAACTCTACAGTCTTATTTGCTAGTTTTAATTCGTGAACTGCATTCACGATGTCGTGTACTCGTGAGTCGTTGTGCACTTTCCTATGGTGGTTTTTTATTAAAAGCAATGCTGACTTTGAATCTGATAGGATTACATGGTTGCTATAAGGGGAGGTCTTTGCGTATTTTAGTGCTTCCAAGATTCCCATCAGCTCTGCACTCATAATGGTATATTCTGTTGGTAACCGAAATAAACCCTTGTCTCCAGATCTTGGTATACAGTAGGCGCATCCAGTGGCATCTGGAAACTTGGAGCCATCCGTATATATCTGTTCCATGTGGGATCGGTTGTGTAGGTACTGATACACGTTTGCTCTGTAGTTTTCCAGCTGGGTGTTATCTTCCGCGCTTGTGTCTACTTCCAGATTCGTGACAGTTTCCCAATACGGAGTCTCGAAGGTAAGCATTTTCCTGCTTTGACGTATGCTGGCTCGTATCTTATATGTTTCTAGGTACTCCGCCGCAATGGGAGGCATTTTTTTCTTACTCCAGTAATTGTCAGTTAGGCATTGCATTGAGAGATTGTGTATAGAGTTGAGCAGTCTGGTCCCGGGTACTGGCTATTCTTGATCAGGAATTTTGCAGTTAAGAAGCTTCTGCGGATCTCTAGGGGAGGTTCGTGTGCTTCCACTAGGAGCGCGTTGGTAGGTGTTGATTTCATAGCGCCAATACAAGTGCGCAGAGCTTTATATTGGACTTTGTCCAGTTCTTTAAGCACGGTGTTAGTTGCAGAACCGTAACATACACAGGCGTAATCAATATGTGGTCTCACCAGAGATTTATACAGCCTTAATAATATTGAGGTATCCCCCCCCACTTTACGTTGGCTATTGCGCGGATGAGGTTGATCGCCTTGTCGCATTTCTTGACCGTATTTTTTACGTGAGTACCCCACTTGAGTCTGTTATCGATCCAAACGCCCAGGTACTTCACAGCGTTTTTAACTGGGATGGTAAAGGGTCCTAATTTTATGTTAGACATCGCGGGCATTCTGTGTCGGCTGTAAATCGATACTGCCGATTTCGCTGGTGATATGTCTAGCCCGTTGCTGAATAGCCATTGATTGAATTTGTACATTTCGGCGGATAGTACCATAAGGCATTCTTCCCATGTTTTTCCAATGATAAATATGCATATATCGTCGGCATATTGGAGAATGACGATTTTACTGTTCATGGAGTAATGAAGATCATGCGTATACAAGTTAAATAACAGGGGAGCCAGAACAGAGCCCTGCGGCAGGCCACGATTAGTTTTTCTGCTAGCAACAGTAGTTCCTCTTTGCGTTATTTCCAACCATCGATCCGAAAGTAGTGCGATTAGATTTCCTATAAATGTGTCCGGTATCCCTAGATGCCGAAGTTTTTTGGCTAGGATCGGTACACAGACGTGGTCATATGCGCTGTTTATATCAGTGTATACGGCCATCATATATTTGTTCTTGGTAAGGCAGGAGTGAATTTCGGAAGTGAGGTGTGCTAAGGTGTCTATGGTGCCTTTGCCTCTTCTAAAGCCGTACTGCGTTTCCGGAATTAATGCGTGGTGTTCCAGCCACCATTCCAGTCTCCGCTTTATCATATGCTCCAGTACTTTGTAGGTGCATGGCAGTAGGTTTATGGGTCTATAGGATTCTGCGTTGTTGCCTACTTTTCCAGGTTTTTTCACGGGAACTACCCGCGCAGTCTTCATCTCTTTTATTTGTAGCCTTTCCGACCATATCCTGTTAAGTATTTCGCATAGCTTCGTTTTTGCGGAATCTGGCAGATTTTTTAGCATGCCGTAGTGGATGTTATCAGGTCCTGGTGATGAGTCCGTGCCTTGCTTTAATGCAATATTGAATTCGTTCAGCTGGAAGGGTTGCAGGAGGAAGTGTGATTCAGTTGCCCTTGGTTCTGTGAGATTTGTCTCTACCCACGGTGGGGTTAGCCTTTCAAGGATGTTCTCTAATAATTCGGTTGTTAGGGGTGATTTTGCTTCTGCCTGGTGGATGAGAACTTCAATTTTCTGACCTTTTGCCATATATCGGATAATGGCGTTTCTTTATTAAAGGTTCCACAAAACTCTCTCCATTTTTCTCTCTTTTTATTCTTGGCCATCTTTTTCACTCTTGCCTGAGCTCTACGGTGTTCCAGATAGTTTTCGATCGTGGGACAGCTTTTGTATGCCCGTAGTGTCTCTCTGCGTCTTTGGACGGCTTCGTTGCATTCTTTATCCCACCAAGGAGTGCTTTTGTTCCTCATAATATGTACTGGTTTCCGAGCAGGAATAGAAGATATGGCAGCTTGGGTTATATCGTTGGTCATGGATTTATAGTCCAGTGCGGGGTTACCGCTACACTTCCATGAAGCTGTCAACCGTTCCATAGTTGTTTGGAATTTATTCCAGTTCGCCTATTTTCCATCTATAGGGAGATCTATAAGGAGAGGATATCAACCGCCTGGCTGGGGAGTCAGTCTGGAGGCGAAGTAGGATAGGAAGGTGGTCTGATCCCAGTGTGTCGTCTACTACTTCCCAGGTAATGTCTATAGCTATGTTCGACGATACGCAGGAGATGTCCACTGCTGATGGTGCTTGCCCTGGCGCATTAATTCTGGTTGGATTACCGTTGTTCAGTACCACCATATCTTCTTCCTCTAATATTTCCGCAATTATGTTCCCCAGTTTATCCGTGCTTTGGCATCCCCATACTGTATTATGTGCATTGAGATCTCCCAACAAGATGACCGGTTTTGGCAATTGTCTGAGGATATTCGTGATAAATTGCTTGTTTGTCTTCTTATTCGCTGCTCTATATACTGACACAATGGTTATTAATTTGTTGGTAAGACGTACCCTGGCGGCACATATGTTGAAGTCTGGTTTCCAGTGCAGGGTTGGAGTTGTTCGTAATAGATGGCGCTTCTAATTAAGATGGCAGACCCCCCCGTAACCGTCTGCTCTGTCGGATCTGATGGCATTATATCCTTTGAGGTGGAATAGTTCGTCTGGTTTCAGCCAAGTTTCGCTTACAGCCAATACTGCTATGTTATTCTTTGAAGCATACTGTAGCAAGCTCTCCTTATTAGCCCGGATAGATCTCGCATTCCACTGAAGAATTGTGTCGTCCTGCAGTGTTGCTCTCGTGTTTCTAAAGGGAGCCGCCATTTTCCCATCTGTTTGGCGATAACGATCTTAGCAGAAGTTGTTTTACGCTTGGGGCGTATTGCGTTGGATTGAGCAAATTATTTCCTGCAAACTGATTTAGAATGCACATTATTATTTCAAACATCTTGTTCGCATAGTATTCTGTTATTACAGGGTCCTGTAGGTTATTGCCAGGGAGAGGAGGGTATGGATTGTGGCCAATGGGTTCAATGTTCCTATTAGATGGGATCCAGTATTCTTTATACGAAGTTTCTCCCCCACTACCTGTGCTTTTTTCAGTTATTCTGTGACTTCCGATGTTAGGAGTGGGCACCTGGTCCCTGGATCCGGGTTTAGTTGGAAATTCTCAGGTTCATTAGGGGTGTTTGACTGCATAATTATAGGCTGAGGAAGTGGATCCTGTTGAGGTGGTTGTGCCAGGACGACAGGGGCAGCGTCTGCGATAATGTGTTGCCCGGTGTTGTAGTTTCTTTGCTCATAATTTGTTTGAGAAGTTGTCATTTTTTGATGTTGCCTGTTAGTTCTTTCTAATCTTGCCGCGACACTGGCATACGATGCGGTGTTAGTTTTCTCTGAAGCTTGCTTGTACCCTACATTTTCTTGGGCCATTACCTGCTTTATCTTCTTTTGTCTGATATATTCCGAGCAATATCTATCAAAAGATGGGTGTCCACCATTGCAGTGGACGCATACTGGGGAGTTTTTGTTTATCGCATTCTTTTCCGTCATGCGGGTCTGCACAGAAGGTGCAACGTTTTTTTACTTCTACACTGGTTGCTAGGGTGTCCATACCGGAGACAGTTGAAGCATTGCATTACTGGTTTGACATACTGTTCTACAGGGCACCGCACTCCGTGTATGTACACGTAATTCGGACGCCTTTGTGCTTTAAACGTCAGTAGACATACGGGGAGTGGGATTTCTTTTGTTTGGCCATCTTCTTTAATTTTTTTTGTAAACCTTTTAACTTTTACCACGCGATATTCGCACCTTGCCACAGTTTTATCTCCTCTTCCGTTAGCTCAGTCATAACATTTCTTATAACCCCTTGTTGTGAGATGCAGGAGAGAGGAATGTAGGCCAGTAGGCCATTATGCTGCCAGATGGTGCTCTGAACAAGGTTATTGGCCGATACGACCGATCTCATCTCTATTTTGACCCGGTTTCGACCCGCTGGAGCTATCTGTATAATATTGTTACTTATTTCGTGGCTGAGGGAATATAGGAGGCGCCCAATGGCCATGGGGTGGATCCTACCTATGTTTCTATCTTTACTTTCTATGAACACATAATAAGGGCCCAAGTCGTAGCTTTCATAATAGGCTGCCATTGCACTGTTTACCTGAAAGCCGATGTTTTTCGCTTGTCCCTGCTGTCTGTTGGCGCTGCACACTTTCCGGCGGCGTTGTCTCCATGTTGATGTCTGCCGATGATGTGTCTTGTGGTGTTATTCTGGGGACCTTGATGTTTTCACCTCCGCTGCCGTTGTCGTATCCCGGGATGCATGGGCGTTTCTGGGGTGCGTATGTTCTCTTGATAGCGGTGCATCTCGTTGATCTAGTGTACTGTTGTCAGCTGGCAGTGATGTAATCGATGTGTTAGACGTTGCAATTATAACGTCCAAGGTTGCTGTCGGTTCATCGTCTGCGCTGTGCAGATATTGCTGCACCTGACTACCTGTGTTGTTTTCTTCTACCGCTGGAACCATGTTTATTACGCCATTTGGCTGACGTTGCATCGTTGGCTGCATCAGGTATTGTCCGCCTTCGCCATATTCACCGCCGTACATGGCGGATGAGGGCTGGGGCTGAGCTGTATTAGATGTTATTTGCTGCTTCTATCACTATTTCGGTGGCTGTAGTGAAACACACGGTTAGAGTCCCGAGAGACTGTTGCGCGGTCTCGGGAATAGTCAGACGGGTATACGTAAACACTTATCTACACAAGTCACTGCCTCGCGGATACACGGAAGTTATCGCTACGAAGGTTGAGACTCGACTGAACCTTCGAGTTGTAGACTAAGTTAGGGTTTTATTTTTGAAGTGAAAACTTCTTCAGGCACGTTGGACGATTTTTGGGTAGGTAAAATCTTATGAGTTCGCGTCACTGAAATTCTAATTTTAACAGTAAATTTGTAACGGGCTGGTGGCTCCGTGGTTAAGGTGCGTGACTGAGAAATGGATGCTCCCCGGTTCTATTCCCTGTCTCGGCGAATTTTATAGACCCGTAACCCGACCTTCCCCTCCGGTACAGCTTGCTGTGTAATGGGAAGTAAGGCAGAAGCGCTTCCGTGGTTCGGATTCGATGTTAAACTGTAGATCCATGTTCCTGGTAGCACTACCAGGTTAGGTTAAGTTGGCTAAGACAGGGGTGGAATGTACAGCCAATAGAAGCCAATCTGTCACCAGGTCAATAATGACCAAACGGAATTATTATTATTTAGTATATCTGTAGCTATAAGTATGACTTCTTGCGCTTATGATATTCATAACTTTAGGTTTTATTAAGTTTTCACTTCTTTCGGCAGTCCCAAATGACTGTAAAAAAAAAAAGAAAAAACAAAGTGTGTTTCTTCTATGTTGGTTTCAACCACAGCACACGTGGATCTCCAGGTAGCAACTCTCTCCTTCCTATCGGTTACCTGTGACCTTTAATCATTCTCATTATGGTCTAATGCCAAGCAGCTACCTTTCAGTATTCATTAAACTGCAGTTGTGATAGCTGGCATTTATTGTTTATGGTCTCAGGTGATCGGTGATAGGGTCCCAGTGGAATAATGACTCAAAATAGGAGTGAAAGCATTCTTCTGAAACATATCGTTTATAGTAACAGTTTGTCCAGCTTATGCTCTGACTAAATTCTTTGCACGATAACTAATACAACGGAGATGTATTTAAGAATATGTCCCTGTTTGCAAATTTCTTAAAACGGAAAATAGTGCCAGTGGAATGATTCGAATTGTTTATTACGTCCCTCTTAACGAACACAGTTTGAAATTGAGCTGATGAAATCGAGGTGCCGTTATTCGGTGAGTGACAAGAACACATATGGTTTTGTTTAATTCCTTAATTACCTTTGCGGTGTGGCCGTTGATAGGTGTTTCTACGAACTGATAGTAGGTATGTGGGTGATGATGGATTTAGATCCTAAGGAGCTTAATACTTCGGCTACATTTTCCTCTTGCTACCATACCGTAGAAACAAAAAATGGGTGACTTGATGACAGTTACGGGCTGCATACGAACATAACATTTGCATCAGAAATGTAATATAACTAGATGGTTTCGTACTGTTGACGTGAGGGCAAAAAGGGTTCTTCAAGGACTTAACAACAGAATCAAAATCTGAAACTCACTTACACGAGCAAATCGTTAATCTTGAATATCTTTTACTGCCCGTCGGTGTAAGGTACCATTGTTTTGCAGACCATGATACTTATCACATAATGGTTAATGCTCTGGCCTCACATTCGCGACGGACGCGGGATCGAATCCCGGTCCGGGCATCCAGATTCGGATTTTCGATTGTTTCCCCAAATCATTCCCCAGGCGAATGTCAGCATGCTTCCTTTAAAAGGCCATGTCCAAATTCCTACCCATTCCTTGTCCCCAGTCCATTCCCGGCTCTAATGACCTCGATGTCGACGAGGTCTTAGCCAGAAAAAAAACAATATCACATATTTACAGCTTACATACGAATACCTGGTGAGACCTTTGTAACGCGAAATGTAAATGTGAAATAGTCAGTTTGTATGATACAGGGCATTTCATTTATGACGCGTCCGCGCGCACGGCAATAGTCGCCCGGCGCAGCGCCGGCTCGCTTGCCGCCAACTCATACGGGGCAGCGCCCGTGCTCGGGAACGTCTCTTGAGTGCGTCGATTTCTTACCTTACAGCACGTGCTGCAAATGTTGGACATCGGCTTCAATACACGCTTGACATCTTCTAAGGATGTTTTGGCCAACTCTTCTGCAGTGTTGGCGGCGACTATTACCGTGCGCGCGGACGCGTCGTAAATGAAACGCCCTGTACATATGCTGTGTCGGTATCTGAAGCTGATCGAGTCGGGGTTAGCTGTTTCGAACCCCGGTAATGGAAGAAACAGTCATCATTTTTGTCTATGGCAGGGGGTAGGAGAGGTGGTTTTATTCGATTTCTGGTCACAAGATTATGAACCAAAGTTTTGTACTATTCCCCACAGCTTAGCCTGAAATTTGAAATGCTTCAGGACCAACCCCAGTTTGCTGCGGTCGTCAAGTAATCCAAAAGTTCGGATTCCTCAAAATTAAAAATATCTAAGGGGTGAATTTTTCTGTTGTCATAAAAATAATCGTAGGGTTTTCATGAAAGTCGGTGTAGTGGAAACCACCGGGGAAAGCATTTCTTTAGTATTTATGCGCCTCAATTTTAACCCTTTCTTAAATGTAGTGCCTAAATTATTCATTTCCTTGTTTCATTGACTTTTATGTTTTTTAATGTCTTGAGAAATTTCTCGAGTTTGGAAGCCGTGTGTATCACCTTTTCTTCTAAATGTGAATACCGCTGGAATAGTTCACGGATATCACTTACAATCATTTCTACTGCACCTTCCATAGACTGAGTCTTATCTTCTACGGCTTCAACCTTCAATTCAACTTTCTCTCAGTTCTTCTCTACTACTTAATTTCAGCAATGCTAAAATCTATTAGAAAATTTAAATGTCATTAAAAGTCAGAATCATTTCAGGCCCCTCCTTATATTTATTGTTTCTAAAGAGGGAGTGTATATCTGTGATGAGCTGTACCCTTGCCTCTTCCGAAAACGTAATGCGCTTCCAAGATCAATCACTATTTCAGTCCATGATTTATCATTTGTTCCAAGAGTGGTCTGGTGTCTCAGGGTTAAGGGGTGTGACTGGAGATCGAAGCTCCCCGGTTCGAATCACTGCCTCGGTGGGGATTTTCAGAAACCCTTAACCCGACCTTCACCTCTGGCATAGCTTGCTGTGAAATCTAAAGTAAGCCAGAACGCTTCCGTGGTTCGGATTCCACGTTAAACTGTTGGTCCCTGATTCACGGGTTTGGTTAAGGCAGCTATGACAGGGGCGGAATGAGCAGCCTATAGAAACCCTGTCACCAGGTCATTACGACCAGACGGTATTATTTTTATTATTTGTTTGAAAACTTTGTAGATACAAGGCACTAAGAACATGAGATTATAGGAATGGACGTTGTTGTTTATTTATTTATTTATTTATTTTTTCTTCGGAAGAACTTCACGGATAGTCTTTTTGTGCTTAATTTGAAATCTTTCCATCTTAAACCTACCCATTTTATTGCATAGTTTCATTTTTTCTGTCTCCGGCAGATTTCTTGAAGTGGTATGATAAATGTAGTCTGGTTACAATGCTGAGTTTGAGCCATGTGTCTTACTAACTTCGTTGAGGTTTGTTGAAGGAAAGGCAAAACATAACTTTCCACTCTTCTTATTTTTGACAATGTATTTACTCTTGTCTTAGCTCTAGGTTTTTTCAAACATTTTTATTGCATAGGATGTCTTTTATAGACCCACAATATTTCTTTGCTGGACAGCTTCTTGATATTCGCGATACCACTACAGCGTTCTTTTGAACTTCCCGCTATATGTTGGTTTCTGTGAGTGTATTGACACGTTGGCGGCCTGGTTTATATCATTAAAAATAGTATAATTATCTGTTACAACATTTCGCCGCACTGTTAGTTGTTCCATGATGTTTTATACTCTAGACATTTAGTTGTGTAACTGTAGAACCGGTAAGGAAACGAAACACAATCCTAGTGTGTCTTCTACCACATTCCAGCTGATATCTAAAGTTATACCTCGTGATACACAAGAGAGTGTTGAGTATCTCGGAGTATAACCGGCTTTGGTAACTGTATGAAGGCCTTTGCAAGATCTGTCCTAATGTTCGGTACTATATATGTTGACACATTAGTTATAGTTTTATCTCCAAGCATTTAGGAGTTGGCTGAGGTTGGGAGGTCTACATAATCATGTTCTGGTGGGGGGGGGGAACGGGGGGAGGGACTGGGTAAAGAGGACTTTTGGAAGGAGAGATCTCTTTTCTGTGCAGCCTTGAGTGAAATAATAGCCTTGCCGTAAGGATTCCATTGATGTATTTGGGGTCTGGGAAGTAATGTATGACCAAGACTGGACTTTGGTTGGTTTTAGATGGTTCAGGGTGGTTTCCGGGGTATCAGTTTTTTAACCGACTTCAAAAAAAAGGAGGAGGTTCTCAATTCATCTGATTTTTTTTTAATGGTATGTTCAGCGATATCTTAGCCAATTTTTAACCGATTTAAACGAAATTTTTTTAGTGGATAGGGTATACCTCCAAAGTGGTCCCAATTGAATTCTATTGAGAAACCACCCCTTCTACCCGTTTACTCCACTTAATTTTTATACAAACCCACATTTTTTATCCGATTTCGATGGAACTTTGGACATGTATAATCAAAAATAAAGAGAAAAATACTGTCAACTTTTTGTTTGAAAAAAACTGAACCCATCTCCCGCTATCCACCCCCTTTAAATTTTGTCAATGTTCTTTATACAAAGCTACAGTCGACACCATATAACTGATCTCCACTGAAGTTGGCAATTACATGTAATTTTTCAAGGAGATGGTTTCTGACCAAAAGAAATAAAAAACCACCCCATCTCCCCATTTACACCCCTTAATTTTATACAAACCTACATTTTTTATCTGAATTTGATTGAACTTTGCACTTGTATACTTTAAAATAAAGAGAAAAATCCTGTCAACTTTTGATCTGCCTAAGCTCAACTCCTCTCCCTCCCACCACCCCCCTAATTTTTGTCGATGTTCTTTATAAAAAGCTACAGTCGACACCGTTTGACCGATTACCATCAAAGTTGGCATATACATATAATTTTTCATGGAGAAGATTTCTGTTAAAAAAAAACCACTCCTCTCCCTCTTTACAACCCTTAATTTTATACAAACCTACATTTCTTATATGATTTTGCTTGAACTTTGTACTTGAATACTTTAAAATAAATAAAAAAATCCTGTCAACTTTTGGTCTGCCTAAGCTCAACCCCTCTTCATCCTTCCACCCCCTTAATTTTTGTCAATGTTCTTTACAAAAAGCTATAGTCGACACCGTTTGACCTATTACCATTAAAGTTGGCGCTTATATATATTTTTTTTCACGAAGAATTATCGAGCGGCATCTTAAAGTGATGTTAAATTAGGTCGAAAGACAGCCTGGGCCAAAATGTAACCTGAGATTCCAATGGAATTTAACAAAATTAAATGTTGTTATTTTTTTTAGCAATAGCAAAAAGAAACAATAATATTTAACAGTAACAGTTCTAATTAAATTAGAATAATTTGTATCGTGGATTAAATTAATAATTAATTATTTAGAATTTTAGCTTTGGTAAATCAAATACACATTAGCTCAAATATAGTAATACTGCCATTTTTAACAACATTAGAAACAAATTTCAATCTTCTTACTTAACGTAAATTATTCTAGCTTTTAAAATACGATATCTTGTAGTTAAAATTGGTCGCACATATTAAGTTATCTTTGAAAACCAAATCAATAACAATATTGTTAAAGCAGTTTCTCGTACATACAGATTAATTACAAATATTTTAAATATAATCAAAACAAAAACTAGATCGGCACTAATAAAAAAAGATTTAGTAGTAATAAAAGTCAAAAAGCCTGATGGTATAAGCTAAAAATAAAAGTTTTCAACATTTTCACCGTTTATATTAGCTCTTCTGTCGTCACAGGTTTGACGGCAGCACTGAACAATTGTTCGCTAGGAAGACTAATGGGAGGATGTGACAAATATTTGGTTGCTATCGCTTGTAAATAAATATATGGCCTTAAGCCAATATTTAAAAATATTAGCGGTTCTCTGCAGCAAAAGTTCTTTTAAGTAACAAATTAAATGTTCTTCAAACGTCAGGTGAAAGTTGTCCAAATATTCCAATTCAGTCTCAGTCAAATTAATTTTGTCAAGGATATCCCATAAATCGTCTGCTGGGAATTTATTTTCAGGAGTAGGATTTGATGTTGAACAGAAGGGTCCAGGTTCACCAACATCCACATCCAAATAACCCGTTCTGTTTGTTATTGTCAGTGCACAATTTTGACGTAGAAATGTAAAGATTTCAGTCTTCTTATTTGCAATTTCGTTGCTAGTCAAATACTCAGTTCTAAACCGTGGACTGATTAGAGTGGCAATCGACAACTGTAAGGTATTTCTTACGTAAGAAAAACTCCTGTTAGCAGACTCACACAAGCGGATTTTGAGTGGTAGTATATGTTCAGTCTTCATCCTTCTGAGCAAGTTTTGAATTTGACATGGCAATCAATGATATAATTAAAGATAATGAAGATGAATCTCTAGACACAGCAGTTGTTGCTTGATAAAAACACTTCATCGGGGTTACATAATTGTTCATTTGTATCCATTCTTCCGCAGTTGGAATTATATCCCACCACGTCCTGCCATATACAGATTTACTGCATTTTTCTGTTCTACACGTCTCTCCAACATCGAGTAGGTGCTGCTCCAACGAGTTTCGAAGTCTCGGATCAAAGCGTGTTGGGCAAGTCGCATGTTTTTTAAAATTTATTAAGATATCAAATGGCTTATTTACTCCTCTTAAAATGTCCTACAGTTTTACGACACTTTTTCACTATTGCCACTATAGCAATAGCTTTAAAAATTACTGGGTCATGAGCTGTAGAGTGTGAGCAACACAACCAATAGAACGAAGTTTCCACAGCGCATGGCTGCATTCATATTAAAAACATTATTACGAATACCCATACGGATCTTTTCTTTTGTATTGTATTTGGTAACAGTTTTAGTTATCTTCTGTGCAATATGTTGCCCTTTATGATCTTCTTCCAACACACAACTGCCAGTATAACTTTTTCCCTTTTTGAACCTTTGGAAATGCCATGTCCCGTGACACTCAAAAGTTAAAACATATTTGTTTGATTACTTTATATGTCCATGGTAAAACTGGTCCATTCAGCCTTTTCTAAAAGCAGTGCAACTTTTTTGTTTACTTTTTAAAATACTTCTCTGACTTATGTCTGTGTCTTTGTGGACTTCGAGGATCAGTAAAATTAATTCTGGGCAGTGCTTCTCCTTCAAGGAGGTTGTACGGAAGCTTGTTTACAATGATGAGGTCCCTACGTAGTACATTTATTAATCCACAAAGAAATCGGATGATTATCGGGTCCTGGTGGTGCTACTTTTTTCTACTTCTTTAAATACCTTTTTAAAATCTTGGGATGCCGACACGATCTCTGATTTTAAAAAAAAATTTAATCAAGCTTTGATCTTTAACACTGGCTTCATAATAGACTTCCCACTCATTTTTATGATTTTTTTTTTCAAATTGTTCTTTATATTTGCTATCGTGTGCTGGCGTGCTACGCTGATAGTATTCGGCGGCAGGATGTAAAACTTCGGCTTCGGCCAAACATTCGGCTGCTTTTGGCCGAAGCTGAATGTGCGGCCGAAGGTGCTTTTTTATTTGGTTGAAGGTTGCCGAAGCCGAATCTTCCGTCGGACTCTAGTTATATCCCGGCCAACAATGCCATGAACATTTACGTATTTGCTTTTTATCAACTGATAATACTTGGAGTTGTTACCCAACTGCTGCAATGACATCTTCTCCACGTACTTTAATTAATTCCGTCATTTTACGCATATTTTTTTTAAAGTTGTTTAAGTTCTCCCATATGTAGTACGCATTGCAGGAACACTGAGGCATGTTGTTTGATTTCTACCACCACAATGTGAGAGCCTCTAAGCGTGGGAAAAGTTGTGGGTGACAGACACTTTGGTGACTAGGAATTACTCCCCACCTCTTCTCTTACTCTTCTCATCGATCAAGTTCCGTATGATGCAAATTTCATCACACTATCCGGATTCAAACCGGCTAAGCTCGAGCCAAGCGCGAAGCACGGTAATAGTCTTTAGCTACCAAAGCCATGCGGAGGCCATGAGCGGCACTTACTACCGAAGTATTTGGACAACCTGCCAAAAATGAACTTCAAAGACAACATCTTTCCTCATTTAAATGATGCTTGAGTTGTGCATATAGGTAAAACCAGAGACGAAAATTACCAATGCAACAGATCACGATACAACTCGAACTACTACATGTGGCTGAATAAATGGCGTAAGTAATATGACGCGCATTAAAGCAACGTAAATTAGAAATTAATACTGGAATTTTTTTAAAATAATTACGTTAATTACATTAGAAATATTCTTGTTACCAATAAGATTAACTGGAAACGTTAAGTTGCAATGTTCAGCAAATTCAATGTGTTCCCTCTTATAAATATGTTTCAGATTTTGGTGGCAGCAATGTTATAGATATCGAAGGAAGAAAATTTCAAATTCGACAACAACCAAAACATTGGACTGAAGCTTTGAAAACATGTGCACTTAACAATGGACACTTAGCAACTTTCAATGGCATGAAAGAACTTCAGTCCTTGAAGTCTACGATCAATGGTAGGTAACAGCTGAAGTTCATTAAAATATTCATTCAAATGATTTAAGCAAACTCTTATCCTACGCTCATATTTTAAACGTCGAAATTAAGACTTCCTGCTGGCGGAAAAGTATTCTGATCCTTCCTAAAAACCTAACTTAGTCCACAACCCGAAGGTTGGTCGAATCTTCCGAAGGAGATGTCCCAAGCTATTGTGTCAGAGGCAGGGAAGGCGAATTCCTTTCCTCAGGGGCCTATAGTTTAACGTGGAATCAGAACCACAGAGCGTCCTGGCGTAGTTCATATAATCAAATACTGCTCCTAAAAAACCCTACTCTCCGCGAGTTTTGAACCCGCACAGGAGAGAAAAACTTTCAAAAAGCAAACACCTTAGCCGTTGAGCTACCAGACCGCCTTGCTTTGAAGCACACGTACGCTAAGTACTATCAAAATCGGAAAAAAACTGTGAGTTTCTATGAAAAACGTTGACAGAAATGAAGGTGAGGAGGAAAAGAGGAGAGGATTTAGCTTTTTGTAAATCAAACGTAAAGAGTATTTTTGTACTTGTTGTAAAGTATACATACGCAAAGTTCCATCAAAATTGGATAAAAACTGTGTGTCCCACATACGCGCAACACGTCATAGCATTTCGGTGACGCGAATTCATAGATTTACCCCCAGCCTACAGCCTGCCTATAGAAGTTTTCACTTAAAAAATGAGCAGCATAAATATTGCACTAGGCATGTTACTACAGGCCACTAATAACGTTCTGGCCTTGCATTCGGGAGGACGCGGGTTCGAATCCCCGTCCGGGCATCCAGATCTGGGTTTTCCATGGTTTCCCCAAATCACTGCAATCGAATGTCGGGATGCTTCCTTCAAAAGGCATAGGCCGAATTCCTTCCCGTTCCTTGTCCCCAGTCCCATCCCGCCTCTAATGACCTTAGCCGTCGACAAGGTGTAAAGCCATAAGTGAAAAAAAAAAATACAGGCAACTAAGCTATTGCTGCCACGCGGTGACTCAGATAAAGAACAATATGAGTAGATTCTACGGAGAGAACTAAAAGCACTAAATATCTGCACTAGTAATACAACTGAGATGTTAACTACCTCCCATGAAATAGCTGCAGGTCCTACAACACTCGCAACTGCGTGAACTATCGATCTTCTGTTACCAGACGATAGGCTTAAGGTCACACGCCTTTGCGGAGGAAACCTCCATATCACGTGTCGGGCAACTGAATCAGACGCCATGTCACAAATCCTACTGAATTAAACATATCGTCCATGCATTGAATTACATTAGCAATACCACAAGTATGCCTATGCCGAAGATCACTTGAAAATATTGTAGGTCAACCGCGGTTTTCTTCCAGACTTACCAGCGACTGAGATACAAGATGCTTTATTAGAAAAAAAATTACCAATCCACAATGTCGTCCATATGGTGATAACAAAGGACGGGAACGTTAGGAAACCATGACCAATTTTACTTGTATACGTAAATTGTGCACCGGAAGCATACATACTGTCAGGCCCAATGTTGTTACCGGAGGGGGGGGGGGGGCGGGTTACAACACTTTTGCCTAAGCTATGAACAATTAAGTTCTTGACCTGTGTAGCCTTCTAGTACCTTTAACATTTAATAAGTCGGCCACCAAGTATTCGTATTATGAACCCCAAATACGAAGGGCATAATGAAATAAGTTCACTTGACACAATTTGAGAATATCACAATACTTATATTCTTGATTAAGTTAACTTTTACATTATCGGTACAAGAATCATGGATAAAACATCGGACGACAATTCCATTAGAAGACCAAGGTTAAGCACATTCATACGAGAAGACAAACTCACTAAGTCCCCCTAACTTTAGTGAAAACACGAATGTTACCTCACGTTGGAACTTGCCGCACTACCACGTGGGAGCAGTTCGCTCCGCTAACTAGCGCGAAGTTACGCGTTTTATTTCCAGCGAAAGAATGAGGCAATTCATGGTGGATGCATGGCCTTTTATAAGCTTGCCAAGACCCATGACGTCAGCAACTTTTTTCATTAATTAATATCTCCTAAAGTACTAAATAGTTTAACTTGCAATTTATACAAGGGCTTCCTATGATCACATTCTATCTGTTTTAACTTAATTTATCAGTCAAAAAGATTTCTATAAGATTAAAATTGAAGTCTTTTACGTCACCAGTTAGGCGCGGTTTTAAGCACTCCAACAACAACTAGCGACAATCTATCTTTTAAATCTTAATTATTTGACAAACGCTTAAACTTTTTACCAAAACAATTATATATTTGTAATCGCCTGAATTTAGGCTATCTACTGATATAAATTTCTCAACTGTGTTCCTTTTTAAAAAGTTCATTTTTTCTCTTAATTAAAAATACTAATTAAATTTTTCCAAATTGATTAATTTTACTATCAAAATCTTCAGTACAGTGCTGACTATAGCTGGTGATAAAACTTCAGCTGTAGCTTAACTCAATTCAAAGATATTTCAACCTTAAATATTAGCTTTCCTAATCACTTGCTTCAAAACGTGAAAAAACCGAATTATCTCTTAAAATAAATTTTTCCCGATATAATAAATACACTTTAACATGATTCTTATGACGAGTTTTCACTGTGGAAATGAATGTAGGAAAATCCATTCAAGTTGACAATTACCTTACACGAAATATCTAAGTCCAACATAAGCGACTTCAAAGTCGATCTATAGATTATTTTATTGCTGGGGATAGCTAGTGGGAATACTTCTGGTGAACTAAAGGGTACCTTACAATACGCTGTCTATAGAAGGCAACAAATCTTGCTCTCTAAAATATGTAAACTGTCTGCAACAAGAAACTTTCAACATACCAAGAAATATTTGTTAAAAGAAGTATCCAAAAGATAAAGAGACGAGAAGGAGGAAAAAAAATAAAGAACAACAGAAGATTGATAACAAGTTCAGGCTAACAGGGAAACCATTCCACACACTACGCACCAATAATAAATCTCAGTGGTTTGGTGTCTGACCGCAGATCGAAAGATCTCCAGTTCGAATCCTTGTCTCGGCGGGGATTTTCATAGGCTCTTAATCCGACCATTACCTATGGTACAGCTTGCTGTGTAATGTGAAGTACTTCAGAACTTCTGTAGTTCAGATTCCACATTTAACTGAAGGTCCCCTGTACCCGGTAGGATTACCGGGTTACGTTAAGGCGACTGCGACAGGGGTGGAATGCGCAGTCAATAGAAACTCTGTTACCAGGTCGTTACGACCACATGGATTTAATTTTTTTAATAATAACTCCGAGCAGAAGTATCGGAGAATACAAAGTCAAACCAACAAGAAAGCGCTTTTGATCCACAAGCTTGAAGAGAAAGTTCAAACTCTTCCTTGCTGAATCCAACTTCTTCTTCCCCGACGTCAGTTTCAAAGAAATATTTATCTTCTTCAGAACCTTCCAAGTTAAAAATTTTATAAAAACTATTAAAACAGCAACGGAAGATTTCAAAGAAGCCCTACACTATGGAATGAATTTTCATATTTTTAATGATTTCATGAGTTTTTCCAACTCCGCGTAGTAAGCTCAAACATTAAAAAACAATGATTTTGAACGCCGATGGCATTTATTAGCATAAAATAATGCTGGAAGATTTCCTCGAAGAACATAGCGCTGCCATTGTCTAATGTCTGAAAAATGCATGACACATAACCAAATTTCAAGTAAGAAACGACACGCTGAGCAAAACCGACAGGCAAAATAAACCAGGGAATTTGGTACAGCAATGTTAGTTAGAAACAGACTTGGACAAATATCAGCTGTAGAAGCCACGGCTGTTGAGATCGCAGCAGACAATGGGATTTATAGCAGTCTACCATCCTCTACGTCGTAAAAACCGAGCCCTACATGTTAGCATTGACCTTAACTGACTGAACAATACTCGCGGGAGACTTTAAATCGCTTGCATGGGGCTATCACAATGGCAAAAATAGCGCTTGTGTCCTTGATTTCCGTACAGAAACCTCCACGTGACAATTATTGCTACACATAAAGACCTCAAAAACAGGTCCTACGTTTGGGTATTTTTCTGTTGAAGAACATTAGCTGGAATTTTATATCCATTGCATTTAATGACCTCGATTCTGACCACATTCCAGTGTTATTATCTGCTGATGCATCCGTTAGTTGA
>CM061921.1:55101197-55122260 GCA_031002005.1 Vandiemenella viatica
CGTTCGTCACAGATTCGACATTTATATAATGGCAACGCCACTGGAAAATAGATTGCAGCCACTGCACTGATTAATCGATGTGCAGTTACTGGTCACGAACTGAAGTCCAAAATCGTGACAGCGCCTCAGTTGTCATCCATCAAGGTCTCCGAGAGCGCCAGAAACTCCGAAGAACGGAGTGTTTAATCCGTAGCTACGTCTGGTTAATACTCTGCTAAACTCTGGCAATTACGAATGGCCTCTATTGACCTCGCAACCATTCATCAATTATAGATCAATGTTACTGCGCAGATGCGAAGTCAGTGTTGGAACGAAACGAGTATATTATTGTCGAATCTCGCGAGATATTTGATTACCGTCTTCAAAAGAGGTGACACAGTTCAGTGCTACGCTGTTTCGAATCGCACTCCGCCTTCAGAGTCTCTTTCTCTATCGCCTTCTAAAGTCAACTACGCATGACCCACAGACGGTTGATCAGCCATCCACCCCTGTATACGCGACACTCCCGCAGCGTACACAATCGTTTTGCGCCGTCTTCCTGTTGCCTTTCCCATGCTGACGTAGCAATCGCTTTCACTCAATATCGAAAGTTTTGGTCTAATTGGCTTCATTTCGATGCATTCCTTCCTGTGACACGTTTTCTATCATTCAGAGCACATTTTAGAGTTAGATGATACAGAACGGGCCGCCGCGTGGCTCAGGCGGAAGAAAGGGGGTGACCAATCCCGCGGCCCGAGGGTCGCATGCGGCCTGCTTTGAATATTTTTCCGGCCCGCGAGATTCATCACACTTTTACAAAATATACTTATTATCTTTTTTAGTCTTATATACAGGGTGTTTCAAAAACACAAAGTATTCTTTTGTCCAAACTATCGATCGCTGCGCCCCGGCTCGGCTATTGGAGAAACGAATACATAGTATAGTTTATTTAATAGCCGCTAGATGTCAGTCGTCTTGTGTTATTCTTGGTAACCGTCATATGTTTAAAATGGCTACTCCACAGCAGAAATCATTTTGTGTTATCGAGTTTGCGAAGTGCAATTCCGTGATTACAGTGCAAATACGTTTCAGGTTGAGGTACCAAATGCATCCTCCGAATGGGTGGAACATTCGTAGAGGGTATCGACAGTTTGTAGATACCGGATGTGTATGTAAAGGAAAGAGTCCTGGCCGCCCTCGTGTTTCTGAGGCACATGTTGCACGAATTCAAACTGCTTTCCAACGTAGTCCTTCAAAATCAACTCGTCGTCCCAGTCGGGAGTTACAATTACCTACAACAACAATTTGGCATGTTTTGAGACGTCGGTTGGTTATGAAGCTGTACAAGTTACAGTTGTTACAAGCTCTGCGTCCTGATGACAAACGGAAACGTGTGGCATTTTGTAACGAGTTTAATGATGCTATTGACAATGATAACACTTTCGCACAACGCATCGTTTTCAGTGATGAAGCGACTTTCCATGTTAGTGGTAAACAAACACAATGTTCGAATTTGGGGTCTACAGAACCAACATGCAGTCATTGAACATGTACGAGATTCGCCTAAAGTCAATGTGTTTTGTGCGATATCCCGATCATCTGTTTACGGCCCATTCTTCTTTGATGGAAACACGGTTAACGGTCAGCAGTATCTCGCTATGTTACAAAACTGCTTGTTTCCGAGGCTGCACGAAGACAACTTCATTTTTCAACAAGACGGGGCACCCCCTCACTGGAGTCGCCAAGTGCGTGAATATCTGAATGAAAATCTACCGAACCTTTGGATTGGTCGTCAAGGAGCTGGCGACTTAGCATGCATCAGCTGGGCTCCATGGCCACCGGATTTGACACCCTGTGACTTCTTCCTGTAGGGTTTCATTAAAGACAACGTTTATGTACCACCACTCCCACAGAACCTTGAGGACTTGAGGAACCGGATCCGTACTGCCGTAACATCAGTGACGAAGGACATGCTTGCCTGAGTATGGGAGGAATTTGAGTACCGATGTGATATTGTTCGTATGGCTGATGGAGGACATATTGGACATCTGTAATCTGAACTTAAGAGGTTCGTAAATATGTGTGTAAGTTTCATACTCGTATGTCTTACAGTTTAATAAATATATGCATTCGAATACGTATATTCTTTTTGAAACACCCTGTATTTCTTTAAAATGCGCGTTTAGCATCATTATTATTATATTATCTAAGTTTACATGTAAGAATAATAGCAAAAACAGTACTAATAACTCATTATGTTTCAATTTTTCTCTGCAAAAAATGTCTATAATGCATATATAATATGGGGATATATAATTTTATATGCTGCCCGCGGATTTATTAAGCATTTCCAAAGTGGCCCGCAACATTATTTGGGTTCGCCACCCCTGCGGTAGAGCGTCTGACTAAGGCCCGGTTTGACCGGGGTTCAATCCCCGACGAAACCGTGAACGCTTCCTCGAAGTTGAAATTCCTTAACGGCCCTTCAGGCTCCTCAGCCTGCTATCAAATGAGTACCGTGGGAGAAGTAAAGAAAAAGGGCAGGACCGTATCCCTGACCACGAAACGTCCACCCTAGTGCCTACGGTCAAGAAATAGGAATGCGGAGCTCTACCTCCGCTAATCCTACGGGAATACGGCTTCAAAGCTGTGAAAATCCACTAAATTTACCTTTATGATACAAAACAGTGAATTATTTTGATTTTAACTTAATACAAATGTTCTCATTTATTCTGACGATTATATTTACTTCTGTACTCTAGATCTCAGTAGTTGTGCCTCTACATGAACAGATCATACATAAACTGACTGCGAAAGAAACAAAGCCTGAGCAACCGGCATAGTAATACAGAGACTTAAGGCCGCCACACACGGGATTTGGACGGAATGGTCACGGCCTTGCGGGATCCCGCCACGTGTGTGGGCACTTCCTTGAGGCCGTGGCCGCACCCCAGTGCGGCCAAATCCCCACCGAAAAACAATTCTTATTTCCTCGAAGGCCGGGAGGGAGGGTGAGAACCTCAGCGTGTGTGTCCTGCGGTCAGTCGGCCTTCGAGGATTTCTTGTGAGTGCCTGCGTGTGTTGCGATTTTGTTTCTCTGTTTTGTTTGTAATGATCCGTTTCGTGATGTTCCGTGTTTATAAAAATGTTTGATAGTGAGCCCTGTCTATAGGAATTGAAGTACTAGGAATACCACGACAGAAACAAACGAGAAGCTGCCTACGCTAAGCTGGCATAAATACTGAAGGAGAATGAACCAAATGCAAAAAATGTAAAAAAAAAAAAAAATCAGCAACATTAAACCATTAGGAAATGAATC
This sequence comes from Vandiemenella viatica, assembly GCA_031002005.1. Classification (NCBI taxonomy): domain Eukaryota; kingdom Metazoa; phylum Arthropoda; class Insecta; order Orthoptera; family Morabidae; genus Vandiemenella; species Vandiemenella viatica. The sequence goes on from CM061921.1 coordinate 55,104,496, forward strand.
TTTGCGAAGTGATGTGCTGAAGAAGATTAAAATAACCGGCAAGAAGATCACTTTGACGTTGTTAGCAAAACCGTTGCAATAAAATTACGTGGCCTTTCGACCAATCAAACGCTAATAGCAGAAAAAATAATTAATTACACCCTGTTTCAAGTGGAAATGGGCTGTTTAGGAATGTCTTACAGTGAGCAATGGTTACCTACTTCTGCCCTGTACTATACTGCAGGGAGCAGTTCTGGATTTTTTTATTATCTAGGAACGTCATCAAATAGTCTCAGCCCACACCCTTTTCAAGCAACACCCGCATGATCATAATAAACCTCCAGCAGATTTTGATAAATTACCTCAAAACAACGACACAGTATCAATGTTCTATCAAATTATAATGCAAATGATATCGTGTGATTTGAATTTGAGTTTGCATCACATGATCAACTATATGAATGAAAACATGATTTTTATTTAGTTTTTATGGCATTTAAACTTAATTTTACGTTGTTAATGTATTTACAAATGGGAATAATCAATTATATTAAATAATATCATTGTGTCAAAGTGAAATCGTCATATAATCTTTGCCAAGAACTTTATAAATGGCCTCGCATGTTCCTGGTATTATGTAGTCAAGGGCTTGAGGAGAAATTATTGTTGAAGACTTGAGATCTTGATAGCTTCTTCCCATTGACAAAAACCACAGCGTAGTGGTAAGTCTTTCGTGGTGCGAAATTGCTCCCCGCATAACGGTTTCTTTATTTGTAACTAGATGACCCGGTGAACTTCGTTTCACCTACATCATATATGTATAATGTATTGAGATGGCAACACCGATCAAAAACTCTTTATTGTCATGACTGTACATTAGTGTCTCTTTTGTGCACGTCACGGTTTATGCAGTTGTTTTACTACAGACACTTATTTCAACCAATAAGGTGCCTACAATTTTGTTTTGGTGTCTAATATAATATGCATTGCCCGTTTTGAAAAAAGTGGATCGAGCGGCAGGACAACCGATGTTCATGTCGTAGTTGTTATAACATTTTGTTACGTTGTGACGAATGTAAAACAATAATTATTTTAATTTTGACGGCTATGTTTTAGTAATAACGCCACATATACATTTCACACACACCCACACGCACACCCTCACACACATTCAGTATACTATATCTCACACTGTTTTAATTTCGATCGATCACTAAACGAAATTTGCTAACAATTCAAATGAATTCAAAATTTTTGTCTACATTAAATGCAACACAGTTATACACTTAATCAATTTAAAGATTTCTGATGACCTATATTTTTTTCGGTGCGTAAATATATAAAGATGATGGTTTTCCGATGCGCTAGCACGTGACGTATAATTGTCCATGTGCGAAACAGGGAAACTCCAAGTTGATTCAGAAAACTTGCAACGACAGACCTTGCGATTTATTTATGGTCACGCAAAGGCCAGACGCACGGGAAATTGTAGACGCTTAAAATCGAATGGCAAATCCGTTGGAATCATCGGTATACGCGGGATCAAGACATCCTCTCTTTTGTATTTTCCCTTGATGATCTTGGTCTCGATCATGTTATTCATTAGCTTTTTCACAGCCAGTCTCGTTCCATTGCACAGTCGAGGTTGATTAATGTTACGCAGTATAATCACAACTGATCCTACTTTTAATTGTAAATTGTGAGGTGGTAGTCCAGGCAATTCAGTGAATTTAAAAACTCTGTGGGGTAGTTTACTAAATCATCCTGGTTTGTAACTGTATCAACTGATTTGTAAGAAAACAACTCTCCTGGGTCGCATTGAGATCATTAAAATCTTTAATAACTGGATATTGTGGAAATCCTGGATCCGTCCCTGTAAATATGTTATCAAAGGTAGCGACATGGCCATCTTCGCTGTAACATTGGCCGCCAGTATTGGTCGTTCACTCAGCCAATTATGGTTACTGAACTGTTGTTTTATGTCCGTAAAAACACGCTGAATAAGCTCCTCTTTTGAGTCGGTGAAGTGACAGAAATGCGTGGGTAGTGTAATTAATCCGGTCGAGGTGTCAACTGCGACTTTACCATTTGCAATATTTAATAACTGCTTCGAAAACACAAACACAATTTGATCTTGTTGCAAAACCACTCGCGTGTTAGTTGTTAATTGGAGTGTCTTTACATTCCGCCACAAATTAGTTGATTTTAGGCATGCTTTTAGTTTCGTCAGTTGATCGGGGAATAATTGGAAGAGTCTGACGAAAATCACCTGACAACAGAATCATGGCTCCACCAAAAATGTTTTGGTAGTCACGAAGATCTTTTAATGTTCCGTCCAGTGCCTCCAGTGACCTCTTGTGGGCCATCCTACATTCATCCCAAACGATCAATTTGCATATCTGTAGAATATTCGCCATTGCTCTGTTTTTAGTGATGTTGCAAACTGGTGCTTCGTTGAATTGCATGTTTAATAGTAATTTCAAGGCAGAATGTGCAGTTCGTCCACCTTCTAACAATGTTGCAGCTATTCAAGATGAAGTCAACGCTAGTGCTACTTCATTTTGCGATCTGATCTTTGGCAACAGCAATGAAATTAGGAACGTTTTCCCAGTCCCTCCGGAGCATCAAGGAAGTAAATTCCACCAGATCCACTGTTCACAGCTTTAATCAAAGTATCGTACACAATTCGTTGTTGGTCATTCAATTGCGGAACATTTGAACGAACTGCTTCGGTCAATACTTCAGTATCGTACTCTTTGTATTGTTCTCTTTGTATCTCGTGGTTAAATGCATCGCGCATAGGACGATTGGGTGATGTCATGCCCAAACACGACAATACTTTATTTGCCACCAAGTAAACACATATCTCCTATCATGATTAATGTCTCATTGTAAATTTCTGTAGTATAGGATTCAAAGTTTGACAACGCACATGGTGCAACACATCCTGAGACATGTCATCCCTATATTTCATCCACAAATCTTTCGGATTCGAGGGGAAACTTGTCGATATTATAATCGAAAACAACTGGCGAATTTGATGAGGCGATGAGGATATGACGGATTCCTTGAGCGTATTATCCCAATACGAATCGTTCTCGAGCAATCGTAGTAGTTAACACGCCTCACGGTATGTCGCGCACAGATGTCCATCAACTGTTCTCAGTTGTTGAAAAGATGTCGGACCATGAACATTCACCAACAACAATTGAAGATAATAACATTCATCGTTAATTGAATTAACTGTGTAGATGCGACATAAAGAGCATCTGAGGCAAATACATTTGGGTGTCCTTCAACTGGTGTTCCTTGTTTCCGATGCTGGAAACGATTTCGATGATGCGTTCCAAGTGTAATAGCGTGGCATATCAGCATACAGCGTAGTGCGTGCGAAAACATCTGTTTGACAAACTGAGAAGAAACTTGTTAATGTGGTCGATGGTGGACGTGCCGCCCTATCCACCGCGTTCTCATTATTGAAATACACTCGTTGTCCATTTTCTAGATGAACTGCCAAATGGACTACTGTAGGGTGTCTTTCGTGGATCGCAAATGAAAATATACGCCAAATAGCTTCGTTGCTTCTTATATAGCGACCCATCTGATACTGAGATACTTCATCATTTTGTCATTTGTTACAGCGAAGATGGCCATGTCGCTACCTTTGTTTACATATTTACAGGGGCGGATCCAGGATTTTAGTTTGGGAGGGGCTTGAGCGGGCTTTGGTTTGGGGGAGGGGGCTTGGTTTGAGTGAATTTTGGTTTGGGGGGGCTTGCCTTCAGGGGGTGGCTTGAGTCGGGCAAAGGGTAGTATTTACAGTCTCCCCGGGCGTTGAATCCGTAGAGCTAAAAAAAAAAAAAAAGGTCTCCAAAATCACAATGTCGGAGGTGGAACTACATACTTTTTTGTGTGGGGGGGGGGGGGCTTGAGCCGCCCTTCCCCCCCCCCCCCGGTTCCGCCCCTGCATATTACATATGTACTTTACCGACTTGACGGAGTTACAATATTACTCATTGATGTGAGCTTCAAAAGCTTTTAACAATAATGGCGAGTACGGCACAATCCAGCGATAGTCTACTTCAAAATCTTGTCCTTTTACCTTCACAACTACCGATCGCCCACCGTCCGCCACTGATCGTCAACGATACAATGGGTAACGGTCATTTCCCGTGGTGGTTTCAGCAATCAGGTCTCTCGGGTATCGCTTGGAGCACTTGCCGTCGACTATACAGGGTGAGTTGTTGTTGAAAACTCCGTAAAGTTCCATGTATCATGTGTTTAGTCACTACTGCATTCAATTTTGGGTCAACTATTTCATCGGGAATCTCAGCTGAAATTATGGAATCAATTTCATCTGGCCTTAATTTGTCAACTAACCAAAATAATATGTGTGCATGTGAAAGACCACGCTTTTGCCACTCAACAGAGTACATCCAACAATGGAGTTGGCCATACACACGATGCTTTATAAATGCTTTATGTATAGGCAGTATTTTTCTGTATATTAAATTGTATAGGTGTGCAATTTTCCATCGAAATCGGACAAAATCTGTGGGTTTGTGTAAATTATGGGGATGTGAAGTGGTTGAGGGGTTTCGTTTTTGGAAAACATATATAGGCAATATTTTTTAGTTTGTTTTTAAGTATACGTGTGCAAATTATGGTGGAAATCGGACAAAATCTGTTGGGTTGTTTAAATTATGGGGTGTTATGGGGAGAAGTGGGTTGTTTTTTGGAAATTTTAATTCTTAGGAACCATCTCTGAAACGTTCTAGACAACTCACCAAAGTTTCACCGTAATCGGATGAACGGTTTAGGAGCACATAGAGCATAAACAAAACTCACATTGATTTCTATATATAAGATTAAATTGTCATTTTTTAGTATTTTCCTCACAATTTTTCCATTTTTTCTCACCGTTTAAACCTTCCCTGAACTTCCATAAATAGTTCAAGATCAAAATTAGCCAAATCGGCCCAGCCATTCCCGAGTTTTAGCGAGACTAACGAACAGCAATTCATTTTTATATATAAGATAAATGGAGTGACTAACGATAAGAGATTTAAATAGGTTTCTTCGTCCATCCTCAAATAATTATGAAAATTTTTGTGACCCCGAAAGAAGATTTGTGCGACAATATTTTCCTCTTTTTAGTAGCCACTCTTTGCACCATACACTTCCTCTAATGCGCTGTTTTGCGCGAGTTTTAGCGCTACTTGCCGCGATTAACAAACTAACAGCAGCCAATGCGTGAACATCAACGGATGCTGCCATCGTGAAGCCAGCTCTGAGACTGAGAAACCCTTGAGGATTTTAACGCCCCGTGTGTGTGCAGGGCCACTTCGATGTAATCCCTTCGGTCCGGCCCGCGGACTGTTTCCCTGCGGCCCGGCCTCCACGTGTGTGGCTACCTTTACACACGCTATCTGTATATTGTCACCGTTCGGTTAGTTTTCAAATTTTTTGGAAAAAATATGTTATTTTTCTTGAAAAATGTATTTTTGTACATCTTAATGATACTTAGTATCTCCTTCTCAAATTTCATTGATATGGTTTAGCCGTTTAGTCGTGAAAACGTAACAGACAGACAAGGTTACCTTCGCATTTATAATATTAGTGTAGATTTTGTCAGACTTTCAATTGAAATGCATTCTGTTTCGACCTAGCTGCTCTGATGTAACCGGATGTTGACAACGAGGTTGAAAGGTTAACCACCGGGCCCCAGCCAGTTTAGCCAAGGCTGTCATGTTGCACCGTTTGACATAACACTTTATCACGGTATCCTTTCAGTGTCAAAGTCGCCGCAAGCTCGTGCGTCAGCATGTAGTCCTTCATAGTAACTGTATTAATTCTACGAATTTGCAACATTTCAGATAAGTAGATTAAAAATGGTCATTAGATACTTTACATAACGGGAAGCCAGAGCTGAAACAGAACCAAAGAGTTTGTAGACAATATAGTACAGACATTTTAGATTCGAACCTCAAAATAAATAAATAAATAAAAAAATTAATATAGAGCTGAAATTTGGCACAGACGTTCCTTAATACCTAAGAAACAAGTACTGAAAAGCACCCACATCTGGGGTGTCCGCGTCATAGTTTTTATCAGGTCAAAAGGGCTAAAAAAGGGATTGAGTGCCAAATCGGTATAAACTCGTTGTAACATTTAAAATGTCAGACTTAGTAACGTTTTATTGCGCCTTAGGTAATGAGGATAGGCTAACCACTGCATCACTGAATAAAACTGTAATATCGGCACTATTACATATAATCGTTTGCTACCTAATAAAGGTAATACAAATTAGTCATTAGTATAAGTATGAAAGAGAAATGGGCTGCACAAAATGAACAGCCTACACTAAAAGAAAGTTTAAATCCGGCCCTGGTATGAACCTGAAAAAAAATATAATATAGACCTGAAAATTGAAACAGATTTTATTTACTACCTAAGAAACATGTCTTTAAAGTCCCCATCTCTGAGCGTTCTCTTCATAATTTTATAAGGGCAAAAGTTTTTAAGTGGGGCTTAAAAGCCATAACAAGTACAAACGTGTTGTAGCTCTTAAATTATCAGGTTTAGTATCATTTCATTACACTATAAGTAATTAGGAAGGCTAATTATTGAATGATGGTATAGATTTGGGCGCAATTATTGTACAGAAATAAAAAAAAACACATTTGTTCGTGAAACAGGTACAAAACCTGACTTATTTTGTAACAAAGTCATATTTGTTAAATACTGTCAAATTTAACAAGAGCTATTATCAAAGTTGTAGAATGCAGTACCAGCATTATATGTAAACTGACAGGAAGAAACCTTTAAAATGACGAAACATTTTACAAAATTATAAATTATGCAACTTTTTAATAAAATCTTTAAATGAAATTTAAAGTTCAGCATCATCATCGTACTCATCATCTGAACCATTATAGGTGACAATATCACATGCAGATCCTCGGCAATGTTCACACATTAGTGAACACTCTAGCCCACAACGCACACATTCACACCTATTTCCGCAGATGTTCTTACAATTGCAGGACACCAAATTAAGTACCTATATGATCCGGAGCAGATGAAAGTCGCGTAGTCACTGGCATAAAAGCTTCATTTTGAATTTTCCAGCCTCAGTCTTCAGGATCTAAAGAATTTCCCAACCATTCTTGATTCTTTAAGAATACTCGTAGAGAATGTTGTTCGCATGCTGCAGACGTTGCTGGAAGGGACGCAAGCTGGAAGGATGCAGTGACTGGTTGGGTTGCGATCTTCCGACTGTGTTTTGTTGCCCGAAGTTTGTCCAGATTTAGACACTGAGATTTAAAATTGTCATAGAGGGCAACGGCAAACGTTTCTCCTGCGGATATTATGTCTTCTTTCTGTGCGTTGAGATGTACGCATGTTTTCACTTTGTCATGCAATACTGTAGAACCCTTCACTAACTTCCAGCATTGTTTTTTTTTCCTTTGCCAAAAAGAGCGCTCGTAGTACCGCACCTAGTGAATGCAGAGTGCAGAGTTTTTCATGTTTGTGATGGATTTGCAGACTTCTGCCACGTTGAAGACCTTACTAGCAGTTTTGCTTGTGGCAGCGTGAACTACATTTATACGACTGCTTTCACTAGCTCTTGATACCAACATTACCAGGAAATCCGTATCGTTAGAAATGACCTCTCCCTGTTGACCCCTGTCATATTCAAATGCAAACGATGCAATGCTGGCATCCGCGTCTCCTTTACACTGAAGGGCACGATGACACGCAGTGTTGAATTTGTTTACAAGTAATTCGATTTTTGTTATGACAGTTTTTCAGAAGCTCAGCTTGGAGTAAATTAACAACCGTATTGTGGTGAGCGGAAACATTGGAAGAAGTTTTCCCCCCGGCTCGTCGAGGACGCTCCTCCCTTTTCGTTGTCATGTGTTCATATCCATCGAAAACGATGGTGACGAATGAAGAGAACTTTTTGACCACAAAAGATTCATATACTTCACACAGTTGACTGAAAGTAGCTGGTCTAGGCCACGCCACAGCGTGTAGGAGATAGCCGTCGTCTATAATTACAATTGTTATTTCACTGAACCTGTTACTCGGAGCGTCACATGAAGGAAAAATTTCCGTGAGAGAAGACTTTGAATTTTTATGGAGCGAAACGTCATCCAATAATGATGGAGGTTTAGGGGTCACCCCCTATTTCAGATAAGACGTGAGGTCATTTTCATTTTTCATGACACAGACTATTCGTACGAAGAGTTGGGTGGGGTTGACTGAAACGACGTGATCTCTCACTTTTAATGTCATAGTCATGTTCGCCAATGGTTTGACTTGGAGGCTCCTCCTTAGTTTCACATCGCCAACATTACCACCTACAATGCTCTTTATAGCATCTTGTCCTAATATTGTGGCCTGATCACAATTGACTGTCTCATATCAGCGACAACACCTGTAGACAGAAAGACGTGAACTTTAAAAACAATGTTTAATTAGCTTCTAAGAGAAAACCAGAACAAACATCAACTCTACCTGAGGAAATAGACTGAAGAGAATCTAACACTTGGAAAGGAGAACAAATATTTAACCAGTCACTGAAAATCTGAATATCACTGCCGTCTCTTCCTCTCCGACTGTCTCTGAGCTCAACTTGTTGTTCTGTACGTAAAAATAAGTTATGTTTTGTACCTGTTTCACGAACAAATGTGATTTTTTACTTCTATACAATACTTGTGCCCAAAACTATGCCATCATTCAATAATTAGCCTTCCCCATTACTTATAGTGCAGTGAAATGATACTAAAGCTGATATTTTAAGAGCTACAAGACGTTTATACTGATTATGGTATTTAAGCCCCACTTAAAAACTTTTGCCCTGATAAAATTATGAAGAGGACATCTCAGAGATGAGGACTTTTCAAGACATGTTTCCTAGGTAGTAAATAAAATCTGTGTCAATTTTTAAGTCTACATTATATTTTTTTCAGGTTCATACCCATAATGCCCGCAGAGCGGCCCGCGGAGCTCTCGGCTCAGCACTGACTCACGTGTGCTTGTTTCAATGCGTATCTCCACAACCATATGTTACAGAGAGATGAACGATATACCATTTTAATGCTGAAAGTGTACTACAACTTTGATCATAGTTACTGACCTGGTAACTTTGACAGTTTTTCCGCAATGCAGAGATATTTTTTTTAAAAGTTATGTTTGGTACTGCCTTCATGATAAAATGTGACTATAGTTTTACTTTTAAATAATAATAGTGCCGATATTACACTTTTATGCAGTGGTTAGCCTGTCATCATTATATAAGGCTCAATAAAACGTTACTAAGTCTGATATTTTAAATGTTACAACGAGTTTATACCGATTTGGCACTCAATCCCTTTTTAAGCCATTTTTACCTGAAAAAAACTATGACGCGGATAGCCCAGAGGTGGGTACTTTTCAGTACTTGTTTCTTAGGTATTATGGAACGTCTGCGGTAAATTTCAGCTTTACAATTTATTTATTTTTATTATTATTATTTATTTATTTATTTTTTTGATGTTACCCCTAAAAACTGTCTAAAATGCCTATACTAATAGATTAGTGACGATTTCTACTGTTGCACTTCTGATTAATCAAACAGCAAAGTGTACAGTATTAATTTATATAGGATAGGTGATCTCCAGAAACCATAAATCAAGTCATCAGTATCTCCGTGTAATGAATTTTTCACAGATGTTGACCGACAGCTAGTGATTCAGCTCAGGTGCCATAATCCTGTTCTGTAGTTTGTGGTACTGATGTCGGTCAGTAGACGAGTACGGATGACTTCACACCTGATGAAGATGCCGCAGCTAGCCATCGAAATGTGTTATTACAACACAAAAAACTTCATTGCTATCAACGTCGAGAAAGTTTCCGTTTTTACATTTTTCCACATGTTTAACAAACCAGAGGAAAACTTCTGTACACGCACATAATGCCCTTCACTATAAATTTAAAAATTTAGATTTTCTATTAGAAGTTGCTGAAGAAGAAAGGTATTTAGCTTAGATTAAAGGGAGTCTGCACATTTCTTTCATGGTTTGTGGGAGGATCTTTAGTGTTGAATATGCTGAAATATTTATCCCAGCTTTTGCAAGACACAGTGCCTTCATAGAGTTACGACTGTTAATTTTAGAACTGGAGGTCTGACATACGCCAGCGAGAACATTGCATATATTACTGTGAACTTCTTTTTTCATTTTGAAAGTTGTTACAAATTTCTCCAACCCGTGGTGCCATAACAGAGCTGAGAATATAATCTCAATGCGATTCAAAGCACTTTAACCGAAAGGTAGGAAAAATCAGTAATCATTTGACATAAACACTACCCAGTCCGAAAGTTGTCTGCCTCGACTACACCTGGGTATACTGACTGTTTGTAGACCTAATGATAAATAAATTTACAAAATATTTCAGGAAACGTAACTGATCGTTTAAACTGATGGTCCCCAAATTTTCATGTACCTAATTGTACGTTACGTGTTTTAAATTTGCACCACGGTATGTTGCCGTCCGCAGTTATGAGGGGTTCAGAATGCAAATGCATTTTTTTTTTTTTATGTAAAAAGGAGATTTCAACTCCACGACAACCATAAACAATTGTTTAACCACCAACCACGAGGTTATAGCATCAGCACGCTAGCATGCGATGGCAACGCGAATAACCATCTGGTCACTTCCTGGGAAAAAAGTACTAAACGAAATGTAGACGTTACCTCAGGTAAACCCTTTTTGTGATGGGAAGTTTTATGCCATACCATAACTGTATTGGATGTCCACAACTGTACTGAGTTTTTAATATATTTTGTAAATTCCGTACACAAAGCAGTGAAAAAACCTTGATTCTGAAATTGGAAATATGATATGTCTGGGGGGGAAGAAACTAGTTTCAGACAAACGTATTTTAGGCCCTAATGTATGAGGGACAATCGTAGGCACAAAATTTCAAAATCTATTACGAAGGACATGTAAACTGCTGCAAGGTATTTTTACACTCTGACTTTTGTACGGAATTTACATGTATCCAGGTATCCATTTGGCTTAGTATTTATTTTCTGGACTATATAGAGAAACAAATACATTTTCTATATTTTTCAACCTGTTACTATACACTTTCAGTCATCCCTATGACATTAACATTGGAGTTAAAAAAAAGTGGCATGTTCCTAGTGCGTATAAAGGACGGTAAGCTCCGAGTTTTGACATTACCAGTGTAACACCTGCATCCGGGAAATGTCGCCACGTCAGATAATATTGGTCATCAGTTCTTCCAGTTAAGACGGTGTTACTGTTTTCGATGTTGTAGCCCTTATTGTACCACAAGGATTAGGTTTATATTGTTGAAATCAAAGTAGTAATAATTTCTTTCAATACCAAATTCTAACCAAGACACTATTGTCAGTCACTTAATAGTAAAAAACTAGTCCATCACTTGGATCTGGCTTGAACGGAATGCCATGAACGTTTCATTTGCTGTTAAATTAAATTGTTAACGATTCTATAAACTCTCCTGTATGCCTACCAAGTTTTGCAGGATTTAGAAAAGACGTCAGTTAACGAAACTGAACAACGAGAGCAGAAAACTCATATAGACAAATTTTCAAAGAAATCGTGGACACAAGATGCGTCAGGAGTGAATCTTGATATAATGTGTGTCTGACTATTTCATCAGCGGTTTTAGTAATACAGCACACTACAAATGATCCTAAACTATTGATTTGCGTGTCAGTCATTACACTCCTGTTATCATTTCTCCGCCTTATATTACTCCATTACAGAAAAATGCTTTAACCCAGCTAAAGGTGTTCTTTTTTTCAATTTTGCGGAGCATTATGAAATCTTATTCCCTTACATAAAAAGTTTTGTTTTAACCTGTTATCCAGTACCTAAAATCCATACAATTTCTATTGCACGTATCACAAGTTCCTCTAAAATTTTTACTTTGGATTTTTTCATATTGTGAAAAACACGCAAATGAGGACAGCTTACTTTTAATTAAATTAATAGTCGGAGCGTGGAATGTTAGAAGTCTGAATAGGGCAGGTAGGTTAGAAAACTTAAAAAGGGAGATGGAACAACTTAAGTTAGATGTTGTTGGGATTAGTGAGATTAAATGGAAGGACGCACAGGATTTCTGGTCTGGGGAACACAGGATAATTAGCACACAAGCTGTCAATGGAGTCACTGGTGTAGGATTTGTAATGAACAAGAAAGTAGGGAAACGGGTTAGTTATTATGAACAATTTAGTGACAGGATTATTTTGATGAGGTTAGAAACTAAGCCCGTCCCAACCACATTAGTACAAGTGTATATGCCAACGTCGCAGGAAGATGACGAAGAAATAGAAAAAATATACGCTGAAATTGAAGAATTAATCCAATATGTGAAAGGGGAGGAAAATCTAATAATCATGGGTGATTGGAATGCAATAGTGGGAGAAGGAAAAGAGGGGAATACTGTAGGAAGTTTTGGTCTAGGAGAAAGAAATGAGCGAGGAAGCAGGTTGCTAGAATTTTGTGAAAGATATAAGCTAGTAGTGGCGAACACACTGTTTAAGAACCATGCAAGAAGAATATACACCTGGAAACGTCCTGGGGATACAGGCAGATATCAGCTAGATTATATCATGGTCAAACAGAGATTCAGGAATCAAGTTCTAGACTGTAAAGCATACCCAGGAGCAGACATAGACTCGGACCATAATTTGATAGTAATGAAGTGCAGGCTGAAATTCAAGCGAATAAGGAAGCAGCATAAGCAGAACAGACTGGAAGTGAATAAACTGAAACAATCTAGCACAAGAGAAAAATTTGCAGAAATGGTAGACTTAGGTCTAAGAATTAACTGTGAAAGGAGCTCAACCGAGGATGAATGGAATGCATTAAAGACTGAAATAATGAAAGCTGGCAAAGAAACCTTAGGCTTTAGGGAACAAGCTGCCCGAAAACCTTGGATCACAGAAGAAATTTTGCAGCTGATCGATCAGAGGAGAAGGTACAAAAATGCTCAGGATGAAGCAGGAAAAGAGCAGTACAGGCAATTTAGAAATCAAATAAATAGGAAATGCAAAATAGCAAAAGAAAAATGGCTACAAGAAAAGTGTGAAGAAGTAGAAAAGGAAATAGTTGCAGGAAAAGTAGATGTTGCATATAGAAAGATCAAACAGAATTTTGGAGAAATGAAGAAAAGAGGTATGAACATTAAAGCTGCCGATGGGAAACCTCTTTTAAGGTCAGAAGATAGAGCTAACAGATGGAAGGAATACATTGAGAAACTGTATGTTGGGGACGACTTGAGCAATAGTGTATTGGAAAAGGAAGGCGATGTCGACATGGATGACTTAGGAGATCCTGTTTTGAGGACAGAATTTAATAAAGCTCTGAATGACTTGAAAGCAAATAAGGCAGTTGGAATTGATGAGATCCCTGCAGAACTTCTTAAATCTCTAGGAGAGGAAGGAATTGAAAGATTATTCAAGCTGATATCAAAAAGTTATGAAACAGGAGAAATTCCAACTGATTTTAATAAAAATATCATCTTCACACTTCCAAAGAAAGCACAAGCTGACAAATGTGAGAATCATCGCACAATTAGTCTAACATCACATGCTTCAAAATTGCTGACCAGAATAATATACAGAAGGATGGAAAGGGTAGTAGAAGAGATAGTAGGTGAAGATCAGTTTGGGTTTAGGAAAAATCGCTGTACAAGGGAAGCAATTCTGTCTTTAAGATTAATACTTGAAGGGCGGATCAAGAAAAAAAAAGATACTTTTATGGCATTTGTTGATTTAGAAAAAGCTTTTGATAATGTTAGGTGGGACAAGATGTTCAAAATTCTAAAGAAGTCAGGTCTAAAGTATCGAGATAGAAGAATCCTCTATAAACTATATAAGAATCAAGTGGCTGTGATAAAAGTAGAGAATCATGAGAGACATGCATCAGTTAAAAAGGGTGTGAGACAGGGTTGTAGTCTATCCCCGTTAATATTCAACTTGTATGTAGAAGAAGCAATAAAGAAAGTCATCGAAAAATTTCCATGTGGCATAAGTTTTCAGGGAGAAAAAATCAGTATGCTACGATTTGCTGACGACATTGTCTTATTAGCAGAGAGGGCTGAGGATATTGAGAAGTTATTGAATGGCATGAACAAAATACTGAAGGAAGATTTTGGACTGAATATAAATCGAAGTAAAACAAAAGTGATGAAATGTAGCAGAAATGACACCAATACTAGCAGATTAAATATAAAAATAGGATCTGATGCATTAGGAGAAGTGAGTGAGTTCTGTTACTTGGGAAGCAAAATTACAACCGATGGCCGAAGCAGGAATGATGTTAAAAGCAGAATAGCACTAGCAAAAAGAGCCTTCATGAAAAAGAGAAACCTTTTAGTTTCAAATATTGATCTAGGAATTAGAAAGAACTTCTTAAACTCTATGTGTGGAGCACAGCACTTTACGGTAGCGAAACATGGACTTTAGGAATACCGGAAAGAAAGAAACTTGAAGCATTTGAAATGTGGTGCTACAGAAGAATGCTGAAAATTAGGTGGACAGACAAAGTAAGAAATGAACGAGTTTTAGAAATGATGGGTGAGAAAAGAAGTTTGTGGAAGAAGCTTACAGGAAGAAGAGACAGGCTGGTAGGTCATATTTTGAGACAGGCTGGATTGGTTAATTTGTTAGTGGAGGGAACAGTTGAAGGTAAGAACTGCAGACGTAGACAGAGATTAGAATATATGAAGCAGATAATTGAGGACGTGGATTGTAAGGGGTATGTAGAAATGAAGAGGTTAGCACAGGATAGGAAGGGATGGAGGATTGCATCAAACCAGTCTAAAGACTGACGACAGCAAAAAAAATATTTATATTAATTAAGATTAATATTAATTTTCCCTGCAAAAGCTTTTAATCAAAAACTATTATTTACAAGTACCTGTAAATGTCTTGTAATGGTAACCACAGTGATCCTTCAAATTTATATGAAAGATGTTTGTTAATATAATTGTTCTCTTTATTTATTGTAAACCTAAAATTCTAATTGTTGTTCTTCGTACCATAGATCACGCAGGAGACTTCTTGATATACAGATAAGAAAAGATTGTTGTTTATTTGGTCTGTAACCATAAATTCGACTCATTTTCCATAGCCAATAGACAAAAGCTATGATTGTTTCACGCTCCGGTGGTATCATTGCAAAGAATAGTTTTCATTCTTCATATACATGTGGACGTATAGATTGTTTATTGCCAAAACTAATCTCTCCGCTATGCATTCCAGTCCATGACGGTAAAAATACATATAACCATTAGCACGGCATCTGATTTCCGTTATCCTTTCACTCCTGTCATTGTGATCTAAATACTTTTGTCAGCGAAATATTAATGTGACTACTAGTTAATAGCCAGAATAACAAGCCATCACAGCGTGTTGATTCATCGGGCCTTCCACAAGGATGAGTGAATCCGGGGAATACCACGAAAACATTCCCCAGCTTTGACCCTTCCAGCAATTGGTTTTCTGGCCTTTCAGGCCGTATATGCCAACATCCATCTCTCAGATGGAGCAAAAAACGAGATTCATCGAAAAAAAAAACACCTTTTGGCATTCCACGTTCAGCTGCGTTTTTTTTTATTGCTTATGGCTTTACGCCTCGTCGACGTCGAGGTCATTAGAGGTGGGATGGGACTAGGTACAAGGAAGGAAGCATCTCGGCATTCGCCTGGAGTGATTTGGGGAAATCATGGAAAACCCAAATTCGGATTGCCAGATAGGGATTCGAACCGGCGTCCTCCTCAAGCGAGACCCCAAAGCGGTCCAGCTGCAGTACTTGCGTTCCAATTCCACCCTTCGTCGCCGATGAACAGCCGTCGGAATTAGTGCTTCAACCAGACGTCTGCTGTGGAGCCCCGTACGCAGCAACAGTCGGCGAACTTTAATTGAGAATACACTTTTTGGTAGCCCCTTGGTTCATCTGCGAAGTCATTTTTTTTAAACAGTTCCACGTCTATTCGCACGGAAACATCTCCGCAGCCTTCGTGCACCACACTTGCCGCGTCACTGATTTTGGACAAAGCCGTTTCGGAAATGCTGTCACCTTTGGCCTGGAGCCAATGACCACGCCCTTCTGGACGTTAGATAAATCACTCCTTTTCTGCGTAATACTTCGACGATTGCATTTTTTTCATCTTCCCTCCGACCGCCTTTATGTACCCTCCACTGCTAGCACTGCCGCGTGCCTTTTGCGATTGGTTACTTTGCGCCAACGTCGAAAGTGGGCTGAGGTTATTATACTTTATATTATTTCGCACTGCTACGCCCAAATTTTTCCAGGGAATTGAACTTATCAAAGCTTGTAGAGTTTACTTTGTACCAATAATTAAGGAGATTCTATTTGCTCGCACTTTTTCCAATTCAGTGTAAGATGAGGTTTTTTGCATATCATTAAGATCGCGCTGAATTTTTTAAACAATCAGTGGAACTCCTAACTTTCAAATAAATAAATAAATAAGGGCATCACGATAAAAAATCTTTAAACTGCCGTTAAACGATGTCTCCAAGATCGTTTATAAAATTTAGAAACAAGTCCTATTACACTGTTCTGCAGAATGCCCGATGCAACATTTAGATTATTAGAGGCTTCGCCTTCTACGAGGATATATTGCGACCGACCAGTTTATAAGAAATGAGGTATGAATTCGCATATCTGTTGCGATACTCCACAAGCTTGAATCTTAGTTAAGAAGTGGTTGTTTGGTACAGTGTCGAAAGCTTTCTAAATACCTCCCCGACCCCTCCCCAGAATGCATTTACTTTCATTTCTGCATCAGCAACTTTCATTTACGCTTTGAGGAAAAACTGTTTTTTCACAACAAATCCTTGTGTTGGTTCGATGTAAATAATTTATTTTTGCATAAGAACCTTGTATGTTTGAGCAGGTAATATACTCCAGGATTCCAGAATTCTATTGCAGCTAGACATCAGATAGGTCATTTAGTACTGGATCTTCGATCTTGCAAACTCGAGTAGCCTACGCGATTTTCCAGACACTTCGCACTTCTTATGGCTTAAACTATTTTAAGATATATTTCCTGACTCTTCGTACAAATGTAGCATGTTAGTGAAACAACCATATCGTTTCACTTGTTCTGATGTCTTTTTGCAAAATGATTGAAACGCCAATACCCCCGACTGGCAATGAAAAAGACAGGAGAAGTGTTGTAGGCTTCCCTGATGGGAAGCGGTGAATTGTTCTGATTTGTTCTGTCTGTGGGTTACGCATCTCGACGTCGTGGTCATTGGTAGTGAGACAGGATTGAGGATAAGGAACTGTAAGGAATTCGAGGCCGTGGCCTTCTGAAAGAACCGTTCCGGCATACGGCTGTAGTGAATCCATGGTAAACCGAAATCCAGGATGAGAGAAAGGAAATTTGAATCCACATCCTCTGGAATGCTCACCCACTGTTTAGTTGACTATATTCTGATCGAGGGTGTTTGGTGAGCGATAACCTTCTGTTCTCGCATTCGGCCATCCAAATTTGAGTTTTACATGATTTCCCCGAATAACTCCAGGCGAATGCTGGGATGGTTCCTCCCAAAAGGCTATGGCCGTATTATTCCTCTCGTTACATGCTCTCGGTCCCTTGCCGATTCTAATAACCTCGGACGTCGACGAGGTGTAAAGCCAAATAGAATGAATCCCAAACTCTTTTTAACCATTTACTCCTAATATTTTTGCTATTAAGTATGCTTGATACA